>VWZZ01001185.1:209792-282545 GCA_013399095.1 Psophia crepitans
GGGGGGTGTGATGGCATTTTTCTTTCCAAGTAACCATTACACGCGACGGAGCCCTGCTGTCCTGGGGATGGCTGAACCCCTGCCTGCCATGGGGAGTGGGGAATAAATTCCATGTTTTACTTTGCTTGTGCACGCAGCTCTTGCTTCACTTATTAAATTGTCTGTATCTGAACCCACGAGTTTTCTCACTTTCACTCCTCTGATTCTCTCCCCATTTGCCATGAGGGGGACTGAGCAAGCATCTGCGTGGTCCTCAGCTGCTGGCTGGGGTAAAACCATGACAACTACCTCAAACTAAACCATATGACAGAGTGTTGTCCAGATGCTACTTGAACGCTGACAGGCTTGGTGCCATGACCATTGCACTGGGGACCCTGTTCCAGTGACCGATCACCCTCTCCATGAAGACCCTTTTCCTAATGTCCAGTCTGAACTTCTCCTGAGGCAGCTTCATTCAACTTCCTCATGTCCTATTGCTGGTCACCAGAGAGAGGATCAGCTTTCCCCCCTCCACTGCTCCTCTTGACGTTTTAGACTACGATCAGGTCAGATCATCCCTCAGCTTCCTCCAAGCTGAATAAACCAAGTGATCTCAGCTGCTCCTCATGTCTGACCCTAGAGGCCTTTCACCATCTTAGTCGCCCTCCTCTGGTAGTTTGATGTCCTTCTTTTATTGAGGATAATAACATAAATGTTAAATCACTAGAGCTAAGTTGTACAGTGGTGTGATATAATGAGGTTATTTTTTTCTTAGGATCCTAATGGAACAGCTAACTCCACCTGGATATAACCTTATTCATGGCATAATTTCATTGACTTCAGTAGGCTGTCGTTAAGGAAATGGATTTTCCAGTTATGGAAATGTATTTTAAATTTATAAAATCTATAATTTTAGTCTAGTAAAAGTAGTTTCAATACATTTCAGTCTACTTCATTGATTTCAGGATGATTTACTCCTAAAACCAAAGGTGATACGGTGAATATGCCAGACAACACTATCCATCAGTAAGAAAACCATTTTTACTATCTGTCATCCCATGTGCCAGGTTGTTTTCCAAGTTCAGATAACAGACTGGTAAATTCAGAATGCATTACACATAAGAAAAAGTACACAAAAGATTTTTTTTTTTATTAGAACATTATAGTTCTAATATCATGCACGATCATAAAAGCTAAATTTTTAAAGCAAAACATGCAAGAATTAAAATTCTTAAGCATTAATGTCGTGGCTTAGTTGCACTATATTTCATTTTAAATGAAATTTAAAGTAAATGTGTTAACAGAAATGTGACTATAATAAGCTATGCTTTTCAAGTTTAGCTAAGTGTACATGGCGATAGAATTGTATTTCCAGCCTACTTTACTACTTACTCTAAACTTCAACCCCTCCAATTATTTTGTTGTGCGTTTTGAAAAATATTTTTGCGATGGTGATATATCTGGTATGAATTTTAACAATTTAAGAAAATACACATAGATGATAATGCTAGAAAAGGTAAAGCTTTATTCAGTTGTTAATATCTAACTGTAATTGTGATAATCACATGGCAGTAATCACATGTAGTGCAGCCAAATTCAAAGATACTACTTTGTATCAAAGTCTGACAGATTTGGTTCAGTTATGCAAATGGTGAATCACTTTAATAGTGTTTATTGATATACATGATCATATTCAACACAATTTTTTACAAACAATCAAAATGCTTAAGTGCTGAGGAAAAAAAAAAAAAAAGTATCTTCTGTTTTCTTGTGCTTTTCCACAGTTTCCTATACAGGAAAAATTCCAAAGAAACTCTATACAAAATTGATGATATGTGCAGCAATAAATGTCTGCAAAATATTTTGGTGTCTGTGTTTCTCTTTCTACAACAACATGCATTACTGTTAATCACAGTATTCTGAAATTTCATTGTTCTTGAAATTCTGGGATTTTTGACAGATTTCTTATGCTTAGATGAATGTAACTTTGCTAACATTTAGAAAATATTGATACCTCAAATTTTTGTACATGTCAAGTCTGACTGAAAAGATTATGTTAATTATCTTTTGGAGTGCATGGGTAAATTATTCATTATTACATCGTCATACTGTAGAGGAAATGGGTTGCACTATCTCCAAAGATTATGTAATACTTAAAAATGGTTGAAAGCCATTTCTCTCCTCATTACAATTGTCACATTAGTGAAAGAAAACAGTCAGCTTTCCAGGAACATTTTATTTATTTAGTCCCTCTAAGATTTCCCAGGAGAATATGTCACATAATCAAACAAAAATGCTTAGCATGATAGATTCTGCAACACTGCATTACATTCTGTGGAAAGTCATTTATGAAAAAATGAACTATGCCCTTGTTATTCAGTGTCATCTAGATATCGTAATAAAACATATGATGACAGCACGCATTGGTCATGAAAGTTTGAGCTATATCTTATTGTGATTGTTTTCACTATTCAATTTGATGAAATGAACATTCTGTGTTAATGCGGCCATCTGAGAACAAAGTTAAAAACTGTAATTATTTTATGAATTAAAAAAAAATATTCACCTTTATACAGTGAATTGCAGTTACATTAAAATCTTTAATATTTGAATTGCATTTAAATGTTCAAAACCTTTAAAATAAGAGAAAAATAGTTCATCTATTAAAATACATGTATATGTACGTGCATATATGTGTGTTTATACCTGTGTAGGCACAAATAAAACACATGCACATGAATGCTGTACACATATCATACATTGTGTGTATATGGATATATGTGCATCTATATGTTTATGCATGTATTCATGCATACAATCACACAGCAATTTTGAGCCCTCTAGTGGTAAGAAACTTCTCAGTTAAGAAACCATTCATCTAATCATAAGCACATCCACTTAGAAGACAAGCATATAAACTCTACAACACTATTATGCTTTCATATAGGCCCACGATGGCTCCTTGCAGTTGGTGTGGGTCTGTAGAGACAAGCGTTAATAACAACACAGATCTGCAAATTAATTTCTTGTTTCCGGCATGGAAACTTTTCTGCCTTTTCTCTGTTGGAAATACAGTTCTTCTGTATTCTTTCGAAGCATTGATGATAATTTGTGATATTTCTTAAAAAAAAACCAGCAAACCCCTGGCATGAATACAGTAAAATAAACATGAGATGTTTTCAAACACAGCATCTTCATTCTTAACCTCAGGGTATATGCTTTCACAAATAAGCACTACAGCGGGAGGAGAAGAAAAATCAGCATTTCAAATTGGGAAAGGATTCATCACATATAACTTCAGCCATCTAAAAGCTAGGTTTCTAGACTAAGCTCATTGTTTGCATGGACCATGCTGTCACTGGAGGTAAATAGGACTGAATGAGTTGACTTCTAAAGGTGTCTGGGAGAGACAGGTAAAATCTTTTTGGGTGCAAGTTTCTCTACATTTCTCAAGGAGACCTAACTAACTAATTTAGAACCAATGTTTTCCTTTCAGAAGGCTAAAAATTATGTTAATTATATAAATAGTTTAGATCCGAACAAGATTAAATATTTAAATACAATAATTAATACTATTATTTATAGCAATATTTATAACATAATACATATTTGAAGATAAAATATAATAATTCATATGTATTATAATAACACATTAATAAATAAATAACATAAATCTCTATTTAATTTACTAAATGGGAAAATTTAGTGATATTACTACTATTTTGGGGAAACCCCAGAATAATATTCATAAGTGTTTTGTCTGGTGCAGGATGGACTTGATGGGCTCCAGAGACCACACTTGCCTTAATTTTCCTTCTGGACTGAGTTTAAACATTTGGTCTGGATGACCATCCGTGTCTTAGAGCTTATGAATCACGCAGATGGCCTATTTCTTCAAAGATTAACAGTTTAATCAGACCCTGCAGGAGCAAGGGAACACCACTATCCACAGTGGTAAGATTTCCAAGCTCCTTTTACAGGGCAATCTCACTGGGAGGACCTTAGCTATGATATTCATTCTCTCTGTCCACAGTCCTGTAATCAAGGAACTTGTTGACTCTCAAGAATAGTAAGTTTAATTGACCAGGGATTTTAATAGGGATGAATATCAGTGTTTCCAGAATTATTTCATTAAAAACATAGTATAGTAATTTATGAATGTAATTGGTTATGTGCCAAGAGCTTAGGACAGGAAAATTATGTAAGCCATAAGCAATTAATTCTCATTTTTAATAACGTAGCAGCTATTTTGCTTCCAGTGTATTGGAGCAATTTAAATATATTGTTATTCAATTGCCTATTTGTTTATTTTTAATATCTATTAAATATCTCTCAAAATTCCATAGATAAATAATACATAAATGAACTCCTGAAATTAGTATTTTCATTGGATATGTGTAAAATTTGCACAGGTTGATTTTTTTATTTTTTTTACAAGATTCAGTAAAACATGCAAGAGGGAACATAAGTTTTGTGTGTGATAACAGTCCACCTCAGGCAGGTAGTGAGGCATAAGGTTGGAAGGTACTTCCAGCATGCCAGACTATAATTATCACAAAAACTGGAGTAGAGTTATGCCTTGTAGAAGAAAACACTGTTGACTTCATAGCAGCGAAAAAAATTCCTTTGGAGAATAACACTGAACAGTATTATATGACTTGGAATGTTAAGGAAAAAATAAATTTTACATTAAGCCACTGCACTTTTCTTGTTTAGAAATCCATTTTCTAGTAGAAATAATATAGTCAGGAAACTAGTACAATTTATCAGTGCTATGCTTGGGATAAACAATCTTAAATTCATACTTCACAAAATCAGATGTTATTGCTTAGCTATGAAATGTTTATAACAGGAGTATATGATGTCTGGATAGAAGTGTTTGTAGGCAAAATAATCTTAAGTTTCTCCAAGAAGGCACAGAAGTTGCTTTAGCATAGCTAGAATGTATTGATAAGGAAGTTTTATGGGGTGCTTGAACTATCAGAAGTTCTTGATTCAAAAGAATGGCAGCCTGATGAAAGAGGAAATTAAATTTAAAGACTGCTAGTGTGAAGTCATCAAATCAAATCAAGTTGTACTTCCAGACTGCTCTTTTTCAGCTGACATCACTATCATCCTTCCTGCATCTTGCAAGTATTGCATCAGGTCTACAATAGTCCAAGTTACCATCCATTAATGTGCCACAGAGGAAAAGAATCTCCCTGTGTGGACAGCTGCACTTCATGGGCCACCTAAAATAAAATAATTTTAACATCTTAAATAGCTAGATTAGAAAACAGCCACTAAATAACCATGACTGAGAGTATAAACAGTGTACACTTGAGAAAAAAGACAGAGACCTACAAAAATTCAGGTTTTGTCTCCAGCCTTTAATATGTATCGCAGATCTTACAAAGTTTCAGCCAAATATTTAAATGACATATTCAAGGCAACAGCTTTCCACACGTTTGAATAATAAGGCTGAGAAAAGGAAGTCTGTTAGGTTTCCTGTGGCCCTAAGGCTTAGGTAACAGGTGCTTGTTAGATCTTCAACA
This sequence comes from Psophia crepitans, assembly GCA_013399095.1. Taxonomy (NCBI): domain Eukaryota; kingdom Metazoa; phylum Chordata; class Aves; order Gruiformes; family Psophiidae; genus Psophia; species Psophia crepitans. The sequence goes on from VWZZ01001185.1 coordinate 215,306, forward strand.
ATATCCCTCTTCTTCTTCCTTTGTTTGGAAACACATATAGAGGCCAGAATGCAACTGAGCAATAGACTGTCTCTGCTGTCCGATATCATAATTGTTGTCCAGTAAGACTAGCAAGGTAACAGCAGAAACATCAGTTTTTATGAGTTAGGACGTAAGTTTTATAGAGACTCTAAAGCCTCTATTATTAAGTGTGGTCAAGATTTGATCTGAAGGACTTGAAATGAATGCATTTCAGAGTGATTGCCAATAAGCTTTTCTTTTATAAGAACTTATATGATAGTATGAAGAATCATAAATAATACAAAACATCTCTCTTCATAGAATCATAGAATCATTAAGGTTGGAAAAGACCTCTGAGATCATCAAGTCCAACTGTCAACCCAACACCTCCATGCCTTCTAAACCATGTCTGGAAGTGCCACGACTACACGTTTTTTGAACACCTCCAGGGATGGTGACTCCACCATATCTCTGAGCAGCCTGTTCCGATCTTTGATAACCCTTTCAGTGAAGAAATTTCTCCTGATATCATATCTAAACCTCTCCTGGTCCAACTTGAGGCTATTTCCTCTCATCCTATCACCAGTTACTTGGGAGAAGAGACCAATGCCCACCTCACTACAATCTCCTTTCATGCTCCAAAACAATTGCTGTATAAGATTAGGAGAGGATTCCTTTGGGGATATTGCCTTATTATAAGCTAGCTGCACCTTCCTGATGACACTAGATCTTCATTATCAGCAGCTGCCTAATAGTTTTTTCGGACTGCTATTCAGTTCTGCTATTTCAATTTCTGCATATGTCACTAAGGGCCAGGAGAGACCACCTAATGTTCGAAAAGAGGAAACGGTTCCCAGATAAAAAGGTGCTTCTTCATTGCCACTGAATTCCTGTGTCACATTTATGTGTTTCTTTCTTTGACATTGGAGAACTGAGTTGTCAGACTTTTTTTTAAGAAACCTTTTTGTAGTTTACTTATAGACAGGCAGAAGTAATCCTGTCACAACAGAGGGAAAACTTATCAAAAGATACTTAAAAATCTTATTAACAAAAAGTGAAGAACATCTTGTGTAATATAATCTTAAAATATTTCTGCTTATCTTCTTATTAAAATACATTTGTACATACCTATTCCTAATGATACAGGTTGCTTATCCATTTGCTTTACATATTCTAATATCCTTTATATATGCCAAAAAACATGCTAGATCATCTAGCCTGATATAACAACTTATCAAATTTTGCACTTTATTCTATCAGACCAAGACAAAAGCCCTCATAGATGTATCCTGTGTAAAAAGTTAGAAAGCACCCAGTTTCCTGAAGGAAAAATAATCAGTTATACTAGACATGATTAGGTGAACTGTATCCATTATTAGAAAGAAACTCCACAATACTCTGCAAAGCAAGCTGGGAAGAAATTTTTGCAAACCAAAATCAAGAAAACAATGAATTTCAGTTCTTTTTCAGTATGGTATCTGTGGTCCTTTCTCTAACCATCACTCATTCTGTGTCCATAACCATAATACATTAATGCAGATTTACATCAAGTTAAACAAAAACATATTGACTTTACAGACAATTATTTTAAGGCCTAAATTATGAGATATTATTATACATATTGCCCTGCTCTGAGGTGCAAAAATGAGATTGTGGAGAGCAATCATCTTCTATAACTTTAAATTTGTCTACTTTTCTTCCCAAGCCCAAAATTGTGAGGGGACTGAGTCTTATCTCAAAGACCAGAAAGGACACCATAATATTTCAGTGTGACCCTCTATACTAGCCACTAGTAGAATGTCTTCTACAAGCTAGATGGAAGTGCGTCTAATTTTGTTTTAAGGGAATCATGACCCTTTCAGGTCTCCCAATAATTTTGCTTATTATTTCTAGAACAATTATCTTAATTTCTATTCCCAGTAATTAGCTTGTGTTCTATTTCTGACAACAAGATCAAAAAGCTCTGTGCTGTCAAATATAATTCCCATGTTTAAATAGTTATATTAATTTCTCAATCCATCTCTTAAACTTCCCAAAATACCAGAAAAAAATTGATTATTTACACCTCAAACCATAATACAAGATTCTCAGCTATGAGATTTTGTGTTTGGGGTGACTGGGTTTTGGGGAGGGTTTTTTTTTTTCTTTTGTCATATCCTCACCAGCATTTCCCGTCTCCATTCCCCTTCATTAGCCATTCAAATATTTTGTTAGCTCTTTTTTCACAGAAGCACAGAAAGCTCAGGTTGAGGGTGCGTCTATGGTAATACTTAAAACCTTAGTCAGTTGGGTTTTTTTAAGACACCTTCTACCATTGTGTAGATATAAACTGTTTTCTTGAATTCAAAACATATTCTTCTTCATTTGGCTGTATTAAATCAATTTTTCTGGATTCTAACCATTTAAGTAATGTGATTTAGATCACCATAATAGTAATTCATCCCTTATTTTTTTTAATAGTTTACCAATCTTTGGATAATTCTCAAACTGTGCACAATATTCATTGATAAAGCTAGGTATTTTTTAACAACTTTCATACCTTTCACCTCCCAGTTCCCAGTGTTCTGGTGGAAATAAGAATTATCATGTAACAAATTTAAACAAGTTAAAATAGTTTTCTCTTTTCAAGTTACTTTTGCATAGAATTTATGCATAACATTTTCCTTGTACATCCCCTTCAAGGATCCAGAGAAATCATATTCTGAAGGTGATAAAATATATGCAGCAAGAGCCTAGAACTGAAACAAGAAAAAAAGTCAAAAAGATCATGGGTATCAACATCGAAAAAACAATTTCCAATGCCCCTAGCTCATACCTGTGAATTTCATGAAAGGCTAGTTTTTGAATCAAAAAAACCTGAATTAAGTCCAAGTGTACATACATACATTGTTTACTACCCTCATACTCCAGTCAAAAGCAAACAGAAAGAGATCTCTCAAAAAAAGCTATGTAGCAATTATAATTGCAGTCTCTAGTTCGTTACCAGCGAAGTCCAAGGTAACAAATCCATTCTTGTACCTGAAATGAAGGTCAAGCTAGCTAATTCATTATTCTGTGTTATATCTTTTTCTGGGTAATGGGACGTTTGCAGATCTTGCTGTTTCCCAGTTTTCCAAGGTAAGTTAAAAATTGGCAATGATTCACTGGTTCCTTTGAGACTTCTGAGCATAAATTACTTAGCTAGTTCATTTGAAACATTCTTTAAATGGGAATAGATGTTGCCTTATCAGTGCTTTATTTCACATACAAAATGTTATGTTTCCATCAACATTTGAATGGTTTGGCCCTAAACCAGACATTATCTCAGCTTCTCTTACTCTGAATGAACTTATAACCTTCCTAAGAAAGATACACCACAGTGTACAACTTTCTTGATTCCTAGTAGATAATTCTACAAACATTATACCTCAGATAAAATTAAAACTTCTAGCAAGTTGTGTACATGTTTTCTTGAACATAGGCTTTCATTGGAGTCCCTCTTCCTTTCTCTGCTCTGTCTTCTGTAGAACTTTCCTTCTCACCTGAGTTTGGTAAGAGGTCAGAATCACTCTTTAAAAGAAAGCATCACCTTATTTCTTGTTTCTCTAGTTTTGGCCCAGATAACACAGAAATATGCACAGAAAAATCTGTATTCTATATCCTCCTTTGCAATGAGACTTCTTATATGCTGTGACTTGATTAGACAAATGACTTTGTTTATATGTTCAGGATTAGGCTACTTCAGAATGAGAGGGGGGCAAAACGGACTCAGAGAAGCTATGCTATTCATTGGAAGAGTTGTCCAGGGAGTAAAAAATGGAAGTAAAATCTAATATTTTAGAGCAGTACTTTGGCAGGAAGACACTTTTAGTATGTGATATTTCAAAATCTGGAAAACATTTCTGGGTGATATTACATATTTTAGAGACTGCCTGTGTTGACAGTGTTTTGTTCATACTTTTATATGTGGTTGGACATTTTTGTTGGCATCTGTAAATTCTAGAATTATTTCTGCTGTCAACAGCAGAATCGCAATAGTAATGCTTTAAGGCTGCTTCCCGCCTTTCCCACCTCCCCTACCTCAAAAAAAAAAATAATACAAAAAGAGCAGACCATTTTCAGGCAAACAAATTGACTGATTTTTCCAGAAAGTTCCCAGTTTCATAACAGGTCATCTATAATCTTTACAAATATTTCTTTTTACTCTTCCAGAAGTGTGCTACAGATCTGAATTTGAATCAAGTGGCTATAACTGATGATGCTCCAAGAATTAACCAACTAAACAGGAATTTGCAAATAAAAACCAAGTATGGGATTATATGGGGTAGGAAGTGTGAGACTGAAAAAACGGCAATGAGTTAAGAGTGGTGTGTGATTAGAGAGTGAAAGGGGAGAAGATGGAACAGGTTAGCAAAGTGACTGGAGTCAGCTGACCTGCAAAATTCTGAAGTCAGCAGAGACTGAGTAAGCTGAACAAGGAGTTGGGGCAGAAAAGATTATGCACAGAAAGGAGTGGCATTGTAATACAAACTGGGATGAGGAAACTTTGGGAGGCTTGATAAAGAAACTATTAACAACAGAGGAGTACGAAGACCAGAGCAAGGACAAAAGAAACTGAGTTTGGATAGAGAAATTAAACCAACACAGATATTACCAAACTAATACTTATTGTTACATTGTTGTTTAAAAATCACAAAATGTGATTGCCTCAGAATCTTCTTTCCAGTTTCACACTAAGGAAAATACATATGAAATGACTTTAAAAATAATACATTAAAAGGATATTAGGGCTCCTATCTCAAGCACCCAGATCTAGGCTACATTATGACTGTTACCTATCAAACTTATCTTGTGTTTCCATTCCGTGCTCCCCCAAACAAAAATATTCTGATACCGCCTTTGACTAGATGGTGCTGTTCTGATTTTTCCACAGAAAACAAGTCAGCCAGCAGCTGATCAGAATATTGTATGTATGAATTAAGTTAAAGCTTAAAGTATATAAAACTGCTTATCTCATTAAAATATAGTTTCTTCAGGCCTGCAAAAAATGACATGAAATATGAACTAATATACTTAGTGCTTCTATATTCTTAAATCTAAATGTTTTCCTAATTATTTACACCTAAATTAAAAGATTACGTTGAAATAAAGCAAAATGAATGTATCAGAGAATGGTAAATTCCACCTAGACTGCTGAAGACTCTGGATGAGACAATATGACAGTAATTTCTACTAAACTTTTTCAAACTTCTTATTTAAGGAGAATACTTTTTAATCCAAATACAGTTATTTTAAGTTAGAAGTTTCAAAATTATTTCAAATTATAAGACTGTTTTAATGCTCTTTATACTAATTTCGTATTGATTTACTGTGATTGTTGCTGATGCATTAAATACATTTAATCAACTTTATTATGATAAAACTTGAAAAAATTGACACCAGTTGAAGGTAGTTCAAAACATCTTAATATGATGTAAAAAAATTTAAGCTAGTTGAAGCAATTGCTTCACCACTTTGCAATGGAATGAAATCATGCATCACTGCTCTGAAGTTAGTATTTTGCATGTCTAAAAATGCACCAGATGCATATGATGCACCAAGTTTAATTTTAATGTTAATTTTTGTGACTCAGGTGTTTTTTTTTCCCAAAAAGGTCAATTTTAAGTTAATCTAATTTTGGAAAAAGGTAACAAGTCCAATGTTGACCTTAGGTAGGTAAGCTATTGGCCTGGGTTCTTCACCTAATTCAGCTTTAAAGTTCTGCCTTTAAATATGATTTTGTTCATATGCAAAATACTTTCATTCTATGTCTTTGGGAATATTTCTCTATGCACAGCCCTAGAAGGAATTAAAAGGAAAAAGGCACAATATTGTATGTGTAGAAGTAGAACAGCAGTGAACAAATAAGAAGGATAGGCACATGAGACATTGTCTCAGATACATAGAAAGAAATACCTGATGCAAGACGTGAGGTTTAATTAGGCTGTAACTTTTAACAATTTAAGTCAACTGGGAACTGCCCTGCAGTAACTCAGACCACAAGGGTAATCATTACTTACATTTCCACTTACTGGACAGCTGCTGCCTGTATTCACCACTTCACAGTTAGTCTAGCCAATTTCTAGGACCTCACATATAAGAAACGCTACTGAAGGCTGCAACCCTGTTTTTCTCTTCTTTAGATATGGCCTTTCTTTTCATCTGCTTTAACTCTATTCAAACTGCTGAGACGTGACAATGTATGCAGCACTCGAACCCACTCCATTAAGCTTTGGCTGTAGGGATGGTAAAAATACCTACTGTTTGCATTCTGGCAGCATGAGAAATCCTCTATTCCACTTCCAAAGAAAGTGAAAGTGCAGTGCCCATATAGCAGTAATTTGTAATTAGTATAGTAATTATTAATAACAGTAATTGTAATAGTAATTCTATAGTATTCACAGCAGAAAGAAACGGCTCAGTCTGATGAGGAAGCTTTAAGCTGCCTTTTTCTTATGCTCAAGAGATTAAAAGCTGAACACTAAAGAATAGAAAATAAAGATGTGATATTTCACCACTTGTTCTTTGACTCCTTGCTAAATATTCTATTATTACTATCTGAGTGGGCAGAATAATGGCTGTACAGTGCCTACATAAGCCACTATACTGATATTCAAATTCTAGGAAGGCGATATTGTTTGTGGGATCCCTTTCTATCTCCCTCTATCTCTGCTGGTACAACAGCCTATGAGATGCTTGAAATGCAACATTCATGGTAAACTATGTGTATGAGAAGAAGTTCTGTTAAGTTTCAAAGAATAAAACAAATCAAAATTGACTTGTTTTCCAGTTCTCATTAAAATGTCTTAACCTATAGTATATATTGAATAAGGGTTGTCAAATTGTTTTAACAGGTTTATGAGTAGAAACCTAAGATGAAGATTAGTGATTTTTATATACACCCTGAGCTGAGAAATTAAGCTGCAGAAGTGCTCAAAATAAATAAATAAATCTTTAATCCCTGGGTTTTTTTTTTAAAACTACAGTGAACTCTTTAAGATGGAATAAATCAAAATAGTAGCCTGTGAAAAGTCTAAAAATTATTCAAAAAGGGATCTACAAAACTCTTGTGTCTGATGGCAGAACATAAATACTGTAGCAGATTTACCTGCTACCTTCTGGAAAGTAGGATCAGATTATAAGTATCTGTAGAGAGCACAAAGTTTGTTATTTCAAAGCCTTCAATGGGTAAATCTCACAGTATTTTTGCTTTCTCTTTGTCACAGTAGAGAATGGCTTCTTTTCTCCCTCCCAGGAGGGCTTTTTCTCTCCTTTTCTCTTAAAACAACTAAAACTTGAATCAGTGAAACTGTGAAAGAGGAAAAAGAAATAGGAGCTAGGAAAAGTAAAAAGTTTGAGTTTGAAGGCAACTGGAAATTGACAAATAAGTGTCAGAGCAGAAAACGATGGCAGTTTGCCAACCAGCTGCGAAAACTAATTCAGCTTTAGATAAAGAGATTTTAAAGGGGAAAAGGACAAGCAAACTTCAGAAAAAGGAAGAATAAAGGAGCAAAGAATAAATCCTTAGAGCTATGTTAAAGAAGAAACATAGGCAGTGCTTTGTTGTTTTAACTGCAGAACTGCAAGAGCGGCTTTTCATTGAGCCTTTGAATAGCACCAAAGAAACAGCCAGAATAAAGTGGAAGCACTAAAGGTTTCCTTAATGCAGTAGCTTATAGACCAGCCCTCAAAATGGGATTTAAAGATTAGCTTTTCTAGACAAATAGAAATTATTAGTGGCAGTAAGTGTTTTCTTCGCTGGTCTACATATGGACATAAAAATAACAGTGTTAACACAGTTCTGCGTACAAATTCATGGCAAGAAATGGGTAAGATTGTTAGACCAAGAAACAGCTGACAAAGAAAATTACATAATTGGAAATTTCAGTGGAAGCCACTTCCCTTTGGAAAAGAAAAGTATTTGAGTGAGCCAGTATATAATCTTCAAGAATACCATCATCATCTTTTTTTTCTTTTTTTTTTTTTTTTTCCTAGTACATCATGTTTGGTATTTCATGATCAGAGAGCATGTAAAAGAATGAAGTGATGAGTGTCGTCTGGTCACAACAGCAGACCAAAATAGCAAGTTGGTATATAAAATGAAGGAAGGTGGTCACAGGCTGGTCCTGTCATCTGTCACTAGGCCTTTTAATCAGGCTGTGAATAGCAAGTCAGCATGACGTAATGCTGCTGGTTATTATGCAGAGATCTAATGACTGCATCTACTCTGCCCAATTACAGCATTCTCAGAAGTTCCCTTAGGGCATCCGACCATTCAGACTATATAGAGCTTAGTGGTCCTCTCTGGGTGCCCTGAAAACACCACCTCTGAGCTCACAAGAGCATTCCCCGAGAGTGTCAGGTTCTGAGAGTGACCTCACAAATGCCCTCTGTATGAACCACATCTTTTCACCTCCATTATGCACGGTTTAACTCTGCTGCATGAAATTCCCAGAGCAGCATAGCGTGATTGTCCAGCTTTCATCCTGCATGGGCAGGAGGCACAAGCTCTCACATTACACCACGTACCTTAGGTACATGAAAGATCTGGCATTAAGAAGACAAGAGCAGTTTAGGCTTGCAACAAAAAAAAAGCCTTGACATGTACAATTGCCAAAAACTCAGGGAGAGTTCACCTAGTTTGTTTAAAAAATTTCTTAAATATTACTTCAGAGAGCAAAATACGAATGTGAAATATCACCCCAAAGTGTATTTGCAATGTTGTGGAGAAAAATAGGAATAATATTCTATTTTACAGCTCAGAATTTCAATGGATCATTCAAACAGAAAAAATACTTTGGCAAATACATTACATTTTCATTGTGAGCTCTAGTATTGTCATCGGCACAGATTAGTAAACTGTGAAATAAGGAATCAACATGGAGACCCTGTGTTTGCACTTAGTCACAAACAGACTATAGAAATGTCATCATTAGCTGACATTTCAATTGCAAAAGTTTCTCATTTCCTGCAAGCTTAGGCAAATGAGGGATTTAAGATACGTTTTATTTTTTATGGCTAGATTTTCCAGCAGTCAGCTGTTTCAGAGTGACAATAAAATTCCTAATGGTAGTTGTTTGTTCTTCTTTTAGGAAGTTTCTGTGCAAGGTTTTATCGGCTTAATAGTTGTTCTCCTGCTACTTCACCAGTGCTGAAGGCTATACTTTTAGTCAGGTATAACAAACGAGGTTGTTACCTTTGTGTATTCCATAGCCTGTAAGATGTCAAACTTTGTCACCATCCTTATTTTTTGTTGTCTTTCCCCATTCTTATTTTTTGACCATATATTTGTGCTAATGTTTAATATTAGATACTTTAATTTGACTTTTCTGGACTGGAGGTGCTTTAATTCATTGTCTATTTTTTAATAACTATTTATCCCTTTGGATATGTATATCTGCAAGAGAGGGAAATTATTCAAAATACATATCTCTTGTCATTCACATCCTCCCTACAATATGGAATTTTCCTGCAAGGTCTTTTTATTAATTTACCAAAGCAGGGCTGGGTCAGGGGGGGTGGGGGGGTAGGGGGTGCAGAGAGGGTAAACAAACTACTTGAAACAACATCTGGCATGGAAAACTTATCTCACAGTTTTCAACTGCCACTCTCCCCATCAGTATCAATGGGTCCAACAGAATGTATTCCAAACTACTGTTTGTCATCTATGACAAACTCCTTGGGTTAAAGATATATATATACAGCATTGAGGGCATTGATAGCACTTGATAACAGAAAGGGGGTTTATGATCATATACTCTAGTTTTTAAATGCTGTTATTTTAAATTTGTATGGTAGAGATGTTGCTAGCAACTGAGAATTTGTGAGTCATGAAAAAAATAACTGGAAGGCATCTGTTACGGCTTTCCATCCTGTTCTTCTAGACATTTAGTAATAACTGCCGAAAGGAACCAAGGAAGTCTGTCATTCCCCTTGCCTAATCAGACCTTCACTGACATTAAGGAACTTATTGATTTGAACAGCAGTTTGTGGAATCAGAACCTTAATCTGGCAATGACTGAACTGACAGTTCTTGAACCACAGGAAGAGGAACTGCTGGAGATGTGGCTGCTCTTGTGTGTGTCAATGCCTAAGCACGAACATGGGTTCCAGGGGTGTTACCTGCAAGCCTGTTATCTCCCAAACACATTTATGGCATATGCACAAGGGATTCTAAATTCCTTTTTAATATGGATGTCCATATACGATTCATGACTGTACTGCTTCTGGACTATTGACTGAAAAATAGCATGTAATATTGCTATACTATTGCATCCTTATTGCTGATAAAATCAGGCAATGCTAAGAGAGCTGGGTTTTTTTAGGGTTTTGTTTGTCAGACCATAAAACTGAATTGTTAACTTTGCCTTTAACAATATCTAATTAGTAACGGTTCCTATTTGAAAACTTTCTTTGTCGTTATTGGCTTGAGTTACACTGCATTTTTTATAAAGTGTTCTACGAAATTACTTTTTTATAATTTCTTTTAAACTTCATTATCTTTTTGATGACACAGTAATTTTCATTCCTATTTTTTAATCTTCTTACCCAACCTTTTCGCTTCGGTTTTTCTCTACAGCAGTGTGTGCTTTTACCCATTTATTTTGACAACTTCTAGTGGAAATTTACTTTTTCAAAAGGACATTCTAGTACTTAAGATGAGTTGTGTTTGCCTTTTTAAAAGCCTTTTTAAAAGCTGGCCTTTTCTAGCACCCATTAAAAATAATGACCCCATCCCTCTGGAATATAGTTAAGATCCTAGGAAGTGAACAGATTAGCAAGGAAGTGAAACACAAATAGTTTGCAGCCATGTCAGATAGGTTTGGTAATCTTTGCAATGTGTACTAGAGAGTGGTCTGCTCCACGACTCAAAGAGAGAGCTCAGGTACTATAATGATTGACTTACTCTTGGAAGTACATTTTTCCTCTGGTTTAAAAATAAATGTGGGAGCTGAAGTCGTGTGTAAGACAAGCATCTTGATGAGACTCATCTGTAAATCTCTTTGTCTCTCTGTGAAACAGTTGGTAAGATTTTACAGTATTTTGCAAATTTTTTCTGAGTTTATATTCATGGCTTGATGTCTCTCAAAATTGGAGGAAGACATGATTGTACCCTTCTTGAATATTCATCGTACAGCACTAAGGCTTAAAGTTTCTGTATCATGGACAAACTTTCAGGTAACCTCCCCTCAGAATATTTTCCTTCCAGCATATTTAAGCTTTGAAAGTTTCAAAAAGGAGTGCGAAAGGTCTTAGAGCTATATGGTTGTAAATGAAACGAAAGGTAGCAGAGGCACATGAATTACGAAGGTTCATCAGAACTGTAGAACTGGAAGACTTCTATGGAAAAGTTTTTTGAAATTTACTTACTGTGAGCGTAGTAAGACTGCATTTACTGGCTATCCTTAATAATATTACAGTCGATCAACAAGGCCGTTACATTTTTTTAACAAATAGTATTCATCTTTTTTTTACATGACAGCTTTTCAAATAATAGGAAACCTGATTCCTTTTCAGTTAGTTTAAGGAACTAAATCAAGTGTAAATCTCACCAATAAAGTCACTACTTGCATTTAAGATTTACTCCATCCCAGAGTAGCACTACAGTACTTAAACTTTTTTTCCCCCGCCCCAGTCTACATCATTATTTGCAAAACACTAAGTGCAGAGAGCTGCAGACAAAGTAGCTGTAGGAACAAAGAATCTATTTTTTATTGTAGTTGTTTTTTTGTAACATAGCTTATGCATCAGAGGCTTCAGCTAATAAACATGCATTTAATTTTTCTACCCAGTATTTCTTGCTGGATTTTTTCCCTCTTTCATGCTTCATGGAGGGTACAGTCCTGCCAGTGTTCTACCATTTCAGCAATGTGTGCACTATCCTAGCATAAAAATACATAATAGAAATATTGCTTGTCTGAGCTGAAGTTATTTATTGTTTCTTTCACACAGTTAATACAGTTTAATATATTCTTCTCTCCCAAGATTTTTCTTTACCACCTAAGCCATTAATGATTAGATTAAAATCATTAATGGCATCTTAATGATTTTCGAATTTCTTTGATCATCAATAAGATAGAGTATTAGTTTTGTAAAACTATATGAAGGTCAGTTTTGTCAATTATGTGAAATATTTTGATAAAATTAACTCTTTCAGAGAATTATAATAGTCTTGTAGCTGTATTATTTTATAGGTCAACATGCTGAAAATGTTCATAAAATCTACATTGCTATTGGGAAGTACTAGAATAAGCATGCACTCTTCTTTTTTTACTTTTTTTTTATACTGCTATGTATTCAGCAGTAACCATAATTTGTCCGCTGTGCCTGTTGCTTTGCTATTAGGTGTAGGAACCTAAACTGAAAAAATCAAAATATAACCTATATTTCAAGTATCGGACACAAAAAGAAGTATCTTTGGGCAATAGGCTTTGTATGTGCAGAGTAAACAAAAAATTTTCAATAGGTACATACAGTTCTTCAATTTGATAGCCACTTTTGCCCATGTTGCCTGTGCCTTGTGATTCTTTGAGGTCTAAGAAATTGTTCCCAAAACATCTGATATAATGTTTTTATCCAATTAAGTCAATAATCACTGGGATTTGGAGTTCTCCACTAATACAGTGTAGTTCAAAATTGGTTGATGCTAACCTGTCAGCTCAAGTGGATGTCATTAGCAGATTGTGTGAACAATCCTAATCCATTATAGGATGAAGCCAGACAGGTTAGTTTAAATCATCTTAGTGGGCTTTCAATTAGCCTAAAGTCAGGCTATGTACCAGTGTGAGGATATACGCATGTGTCTTTTTCATCTATACTTGCTTCAGCAGTTTTCCTCTCACCTGCATTAGTCAGCATCTCTTCTGAGAATAACTGCCCTCTTGGGTCAGTCAGCTGAGCTGTTCATGTGGTCACTCCTGTACCCACTGCAGTCAAAGTGAGCCGAGTTATCAAAGCTCCGTGATTAGTTTAAACTGTTCCTAAGAATACCTTATGAGGATGGTATAATAAAGTTTCTATCAGAATTTATATTTCAAAATATTAATTCATTATTTGACCAGTATTCTATTTTGTCCTGGCATCTAGATAATTACGTTTGACAGAATGAAACTGCATTTAAGTGTTACAAACTATAGGGATAGTTCTTTACCTGAAGTACTTCTGTATGCCTCCTTCAATGTCAGCGGACCTACACTGATGCACAGCAGCTGAAAATGGAGCAGGAATGCCATAATGGCGGAGAATGCATCTAATACGTTTCATGTTCTGAATATTATTCTGTGCTCTAATTACAATGACTTTATACTAATTATGAAAAATAATTTATTTACTACTCAAGCAATTTACTGTTATCAGTGTGGGTAATATTCTAAGTTATTCTCTTCTTATTTACCAAGGAAAAATACGTTACATGCATTCAGATCCTCCAACTCCATACATCCCCCGGTATTGCAATCGCAGTTTTCACATTGTGGCCACACAGTTAACAGCCTTATACTCAGAAGGCAGCACTTTAGACTGCTAAGCTCTTTTGTTCGATGATGCATCTCCTTTTTAGGCTAGTCTCCTTTTACGCCCACCACCACTCTCACCGCTTTTTCTCTGTTCTTGTGCAATGGTTCATTTATGCATTGTCCATGTCATAATTCCCTGCTGCATTCAGGCCTTGGATATAGCTGTTCTGCAACTTCATACCCCCGTATACACCTGGAGATCCAGAAAGCGGTATGGTCACTGAGGAGAGATGTCAAGGAATAGCATTCTGAGGCTGTGGCCCAGCTACCTTCTACAGTGTTACACATAAGCCAGGAATGAGAGATTACTTTTCATAAACTTTTCATCATTTGAGACCCAGGATTAAAAGACACCTGCCTTTCAGAGCTTGCTATAGTTTATCTTAAGAGAACAAGGTCACTAAAACTCCTAAATCATTAATATAGCACTTAGATTTCATAATAGTTGATTGTCTTAGGGCAGTAGTGATATATATTGAATAGGTTAAGGAGAGGGGTGGAGGGAGAAGAGTGACGACCCAGGAATGTCAGTTTATTTCATGGGTTGATATGAACATCTGTACTCCAATTACAACTTGCTGTTAAGTGCAGTTGCTGCCCTGGTGTGTTACTGGAAGGTGATTCGTGTGCAATGAACTCATTCGGATTATATTTACATACACTGAAACTTGGGACTATATGTGCCTTTAAGAAGGAGTAGAGTTTTTCTTACTGACCATTGTTCTGGAGGTCAACCAAACACTGGTGCACATCTGAAAGTGTACAAGGTGAGGGTCCCTCCATCCACCAACCCATGTGGAAATAGTTTCCTCAGCAGCCCCTGCCACCATCACCAGGAGATCCAAAACACAATGGAAGTCTGGGTCCTCAGAAGGAATGCTACAAGTGTCAGCCCTGCAAACATCACCCATCCCTTTTGGTCCTTTACTGAAGAGAGGAAATTTGTACACCTTTAGTTGTCCAACTTAGTTCCACCAAGGAAGAATTCAAATCTCTTGCCCTTTAGCAAAATATTTGTGCACCTGTATCACAGACTTTTTTACTCCACTTCAATTCCATTGTATCTCCCTCTCTCTTCTTTATTGTAACTGGAAATCAATGTAAGAATCTTCATGATTTAGATTGATCTTGCATTACTTGAAATCTAGAATATAATTTTAATAACTTCAAAGTTAGCTTTCATGTAGGGAAAGATTTGATTTGCTTTAAAAAAAATGACAAAAGGCTGCATATCAGTGGCTCTGGCTTACTGTGTAGTTCTACAGCAACTTCTTTGAATGAGCAGACAGGATGAGTTACATAGTAGTCACTGACACAATACAGATTTTCAGTGTAAGGCCTTGACACAATACACATTGTTTGAGATGCTGTTCATGTTTTGTATTCTATGTCTTTTAGAGTGTTCCCCCTTGGAGCACTGAGATAGTGCTTGGAGGATTTATAAAAGAAGTTCTTGGAAGTAAAGGAAAGCAGTACATATAGTATTTTCAGGGTAAGGATTGCTTTTTAGTTACTTCTGAGGAATATAATAAAGACTAAGCAAAAATACTGCTTCATGCTAACCGAGACAGAAATTCAGGGTTTAAGAGGCCAGATGCTTTTATTGTAATAGCAGTACATCTGGATCTGTTAAATAATCCAAATGACACTGCATTGAACATCACATTTACATTCTTTAAACATGTTCTGTTCTTCAAGTTTTTCAGTACATAGGAATACTAAGGAAATTATGAAAAAGCCTGACACTAGAACAAATGTACAGTTTATTTATTTAAATCTGTTATATTTCATGTAAAAAGTAAGTTGGTTGCAACATCTTGGTATATAGTTAAAATTTATGGTAACATTACTGTGGCTGAATTATTCAAGAATACAAGACAAGAAAACGTTTGGTTTTTTACTGCATCTCTTTAAAGCAGTACTCAAACAGCGCAATCTGTGTCAGTGCTAAAGTATGTATTCCAGACAAGACACAGCCTGGTTTGGAGCCCAGGTAATAATCGCTCCTCCATCGTTCCTGGACTCTGTGATAGGCCATCTTGATTCACTCTGAACTATGTTTATAGGGAACCACAAGCCCATGGTGCTGAGACATCCCTATAGCTTTAGACTGAGACAGCAGAGTTCAACCTCCATTACTGGTTTGGGCATTCAGCCAACATTACTGGAGCTGCTGGCAACAGCAAAGAAATAAAAGGAGAAGGTAAGGAGGCAGTAATGAACCATGGGGCTGGAGCAGAACCTAGTGACAGCAAGGTGTGATTGAGAACGCTGGAGAAACACTGCTATGCTACACATTTTATAAGTGTTTTTGAAATTCTCCATTTCATATAGCAAAACCATATACATACTAGCAGGCAAGTTTATTTTTAGGGATGCACTCACACACACACATACA
The DNA here is from genome assembly GCA_013399095.1 of Psophia crepitans. Taxonomy (NCBI): domain Eukaryota; kingdom Metazoa; phylum Chordata; class Aves; order Gruiformes; family Psophiidae; genus Psophia; species Psophia crepitans. The sequence goes on from VWZZ01001185.1 coordinate 231,236, forward strand.
AAAGAGATATGTTGCTGTATAAAAATTAATTTTGCATTTTTTGAGTGTCTAGAATATTAGATGAAATTCCAGCAAGGCTTTTGTACTCAAATCCCTAAAAAGTGTGTTGGTAGATATTTTTGAAAGGAAAACAAAGTAAAATAGATATTCTGAGGTATTTCAGTTTGCCAAGCTGTTCAATTTTATTCAGAGCATCTTAGGAACATATAAATAAAGACAAAGTGGCAAAATTTCCAAGTGATCTAAGGAAACAATACAAATGTTCCCTCATGGAAAGCAATTACTTAATTTAAGAATGCTTATTGACATCAGTGTTGATTTTGCTGATAGACAGTGAGTAAACAAGCTATAATGCCATCTACAATATGAAGTTATAAACTTACAGTCTTAGCTTGCCACTGTCAAACTCAAGGGCAAAGCTCCAACTGACTTCACTAGAGCAGGAATGAAGTATGGGACTAAATAAAGTTCGAACTAGCTTGAAATCTATTTCAGACAGACTCATTTTTGTTGTTGTAAATGTGTCCTATATACCACTTTTCTCTACAAAAAGAAAAGAAAGTTTCTGACTATCTGTTATTTTACATTTGTACTTTACTAAGTACAGGAGATTCTATTTCTACTACCACCTTAATTATTCAGAATTTATTTCAGTAACTTTGTTCTATTTGGCTTCACATTATGTTTTGCACTGTTAGCCCCAAATTGCAGATGTTTACAATAGGTCATGCTTAAGAAAAAATGAGGTTTGAAGACTAACACTTTCCCTTATAATGCATGCTAATCTCCTTAACTGAATCCTTCTGTCTCTTGTAATTTGCCTTATCCGTTCTAGTTTTTCCAAACCACTGTTTATTGTGGAGCTTATAAAATTTGGTTTGCACCTTACATTTTTATAGGTATTATAAATATTTATAAATATCTAAACTGTGGGAGGCAACTGGACGAGGCCAAACTCTTTCAGTGGTGGGTAGTGAGAGAACAAGGGGCAACTCAAACATGAGAAAGAACTTCACGGTGAGGGTGACGGAGCACTGGAACAGGCTGCTCACAGAGGTTGTGGAGTCTCCTTCTTTGAAGATATTCAAGACCCGTCAGGATGCCTACCTGTGTAGCCTAGTGTAGGGCACCTGTTTTGGCAGGGGGGTTGAACTCGATGATTTCTAGAAGTCCCTTCCAACCCCTACCGATCTGTGATTCTGCGATTAATTCCTGAATTGCTGTATATTCAGGACTAGATTGTTTTTGCAGTTGTAGCTTTGTCTGTATTGAAACACTTCAGTCTATTATCACCTATCCTAATTCTATTCCTTTTCTTTAGCTGTACCAAAAAAACAACCAACCAATCAACCAACCAACCAACCAAACAAAAAGTTTTCTTCGTAGCTTTAAATCAAAACCAGAAATAAGAAAGTCCACATATAGTACAATCATAAGTCCACTTCTTTAGGTGCTTACTCAGTTCCTACTTCTTTTTCTGTGTTCTGTTTTTCAGCTAATAACTGATCTTTTTCTTCTTTTAAGCCTTCTCTTAGGAACTGTCTATTAAATTAAGAACCAATTTAACTATAGCATTTAGTCCAATCACAGTGCTTTTAAAAAATGGTACTTAAAACCCCCCTGCTTTCCATTTTGAAAACTGCAGATTACCAGTCATTTGTTTTGCCTCAATGGAAACCTAAAATGAGAGTGTTCCTATAACCTTGAAAGCCTCATGAAATAGTAGAAAAAGTGTTGCTTATTCCATTTATCTGAGAAACTAAATCCTTCACTTTCACACATCCAAAATGTGCATTAATATGCATCAAAATTTTTGATCTGTGAAAATTGCAGGACAAGGCCTGACGTGCACAATTATTTATACTACAGAATATGAGGGTTAACTCTGTGCCTTAAAAAGTGGCTGACCCAGTATTTGTCACTCAAAAACAGAAATAAAACAGCTGTGTACCATAATTTATAACACAGAACAAATTGTTATGGGCTTGCTATAAGTTCTCTGAAAAGGTCTAAAGTAAGTTAGATTAAAAGGCTCATGGTTTTTTTACAAGAAAGTACAGAAAAGGAAAGAAACCAAGTTTGGAAACCCCATCTTCCCTTCTTTTTTCTCCTATAAGACAAATTGGTGTGGACTGGTAAACTAATATAACTGAGTGGTACAGGGTCTGGGGAGCAGACCCCCCCAGCATTAGCTAAGAGATGAAGGAGGCAGGAGACAGAATAAGCAAGTATGCAGAACATGGAAGGACAAGAACAGGATGCTGCATCATCCAGTTAAATGAGTCCTTGAAATATGACTTCATTCTTACTTTCTTAACTTAAGAAATTACATATGATACTTGGGGAAAAAAAGGACTGGAACAATATCCAGGGGGCCCTCAGTTACGAGCACGCAATCTAGTCTGGACAAAGATCAACACAATATATTGTTACTGGCAGGAAGATTGTTGCTCAGCAGGATGCACACAGCATCTGGCTTAGTGAGATACTCTAGTTCTGACTTAGATGTTCTGAACAGCCCTCTGAAGGACCATATATTCCTCCATTGACTAAATAAGGAGCCCAGGGAGATAAGATATAACTTGTAAGAAAAAAATATGGAAAAGGGAAAAATAAGTTACAATTATTTTGCAAACTCTGTACCTCACTTCCCCTTCAGAGGTTCAGTTATTCTCTTTCTTCCTTCACTGCAGCAGGGAGGCAATGTGATACACCCTTATTTTTCGTGGCACAGCAAGTATTTCTTGATGAGTCAGTCAGGTTATACTGACTAGTACATTCAAAGGATGAGAGTCCAGTTATTGCCAGTCCACTTCCTTAACCAAGTTTGCAGGGGAGATATAACAGCTCTGTGGGATCTACTTTTCCTTGGCTTACTAAAACTTGTGTAAGAACAGCTGCTTCAAGGGGAGAGATATAATGCAAGACTACAAAGTGGAGGCAGAAGCATTATAAAACTAATGCTTTTTAGTTTTTTTGCTTTAGAATTTTGCCAGCATTGTTGTTGACATATTAAATACTTTTCTCAACATTTCAATTTTCCTTTCTTTTAGAATGTGATTGAAAATTAAATGAAAAAAAAAGAGTACCATTTTACATTGCTGGTACTTAAATTACTCAGTGTTTTATATATGTACTGTACTAGACTAAGATATATTACAGTTTAATTCATTTTAGAAAATGCAGGGGTAGGCAGATTCTTATTTTTAATTTAATGAATAGCTCAACATTTGGTATTTTAAAATGTTCTTAAATAGTATGTATACTTAAAGAAGCTAAGGGTGAAATGGCATTTAAATAAACTCCAGCCATAGAAGTATTATGTTTTCTTTATAAGAATTTTGCGTCTTAACACCAAATGAACAACGGTTAGAAAACTTTGAAATGCTCAAAAATATTTTTCTGCTTTTATATAATCTTTTCTGAGCCTGTACAGCCCTGGACATTTGTATTAGCCCTTGCTTGAAATTTACAGAAATCTGCATTATTACATGGTTACTGTAACTGTCAGAAATAATAATCTCATAAGGGAAAGAACATTTTGAAGGAAGATTTTACAATCTCCCAACAATTTATAGATTTTAATGATATCTGATATGTAAATTTCTGAAATATTGGCTTATAGGCTCATTTGTCTATGTGTATTTTCTATCAGAGAGATGAAAGATGTATAAATATGCATCTGGGGCCTACCACATATTTGTTCTTGGTCTGCCACCATCATCATTGTTACTTAAATTAATCAGTCCTGATCTGGGTACCAGTAATACAGACTGAACAAAGATAAGATCCCCTAGAGACTTTTAGTAGTTTAGGACTATTATAGGATACTTCCTTGTTGATGCTTAGCTCTTTCTCAGGAGCATCCACAATTCACAATACTTAATTCTGGAAGACAACAATTTGGCCTTTTTCACTCATGTTTTCACCACTTCTTGGCTGGCCTGGAGAGACACAGAGTATCTGGAAAACTTTAACTTCAGTGAGTGCCCAAAGTGATATAACATGTTTGTTCAACATCTTTATTGATGACCTGGATGAGGGGATAGAGTGTACCCTCAGTAAGTTTGCAGATGACACCAAGTTGGGAGGCAGTGTCAGTCTGCTTGAGGATAGGAAGACTCTGCAGAGAGATCTGGACAGGTTGGTTTGATGGGCCAAGTCCAACTGTATGAGGTTTAACAAGGCCAAGTGCCAGGTCCTGCACTTTGGTCATGACAACCCCAGGCAGCGCTACAGGCTTGGGGCAGAGTGGCTGGAAAGCTGCCTGGAAGAGAAGGACCTGGGGGTTCTGGTTGACAGCCGGCTGAACATGAGCCAGCAGTGTGCACAGGTGGCCAAGAAAGCCAATGGCATCCTGGCCTGCATCAGGAATGGCGTGGCCAGTAGGAGTAGGGAAGTGATTGTCCCCCTGTACTCGGCTCTGGTGAGGCCGCACCTCGAGTACTGTGTCCAGTTTTGGGCCCCTCACCACAAGAAGNGGAGAAGAGGAGGCTGAGGGGAGACCTGATCGCTCTCTACAACTACCTGAAAGTAGTAGTGAGGAGGGTGTCAGCCTCTCTCCCAAGTAGCAAGTGACAGGACAAGAGGGAATGGCCTCACATTGTGTCAGGGGGGTTTAGGTTGGATATTAGGAAAAACTTCTTCACGGAAAGAGTAGTGAGGCATTGGAACGGACTGCCCAGAGAGGTGGTTTAATCGCCGTCCCTGGAGACATTCAAAAAATGTGTAGACGTGGCACTCCAGGACATGATCTGGTAGCCATGGTGGTGGTTGGTTGACGGTTGGACTTGATGATCTCAGAGGTCCTTTCCAACCTCAGTGATTCTATGATTCTATAGTTTTCCATATCCTCATTTTTATTTACTGCTTTATTTCAAGGCCTGACCACTAGGAATTTCCACTGTGCACAAATGTTAGTTTGCTCCTGGGTCTCCTTCCTTCTTCATGAAAAAATCTTTTCCAGTACTGACTTTATATAGATTTCAAAATCAAGCATCAATTTATTAAAAAGGCTGCTTGGACTTTTCAACATCTACATTACTCTGTGACATACTTACTCTGTGGTAAGGATAAAGCATATCTTTGTGGGACAGGTCTGAATTAAGGTATTATTCCCTCAGAGAGTTAAAGACTATGAACATAGTCCAGCTCAACTGCAAAGTGCACTGCAGTCAGGAGTTTCGAACTAAGATAAAATAACTTGTATAAAGAAATTAAAAAAAAAAAAGAAAGAAAGAAGCAAGACACCATATTCAAGAGAATCAAAAAGCAAACAAGAAAAGTGTCTAGTCCTGTTTCTTACTACCCTAGTGGAAGAAGCTCACAGTGATTACTTTCATATGCAAATATCTCTGTAAAATAGAATGCTCCTACCATGCCATGCTCTTTGATAAATAACAAACTCACAGAAAAACATACAGCTTGAATAGTACTTTGGAAATTTTTCTAAAGATCACCGTTTGCTTGTAGGAAACAATATATCAATGGCAAATATTCCTGAAGTCAATAGGAGATTCAAAAATAGCTTTCTTATGGCCCAGGATCAAATCTGAAATTTGGATTTGTCTTCAGGTATTATAATTCTCCAAAACTGCAAACCTCAGTTTATTCCTCACAAACATTAAAAAAAAAAAGAGAGTGAGGGAATGCAGTAGTGAGATCAAGATGACAGTGGTAGGAAATTATACAGGAAACATCTTTTTTCCTTCAAACTACATAAATTACTTGCCATTTGACATACACTTTTTCAAGTCTTATTTAATTAAAATAAATGAGAAACATTCAAGTTAAATTTAGCACAACAAATTATATTAGCTTCATGGTATGATAAGAACATATATTACTATTTCCAACATTTTTTCCAGAGGATTTATTTTACTTTGTGAACATTCTTCTTCTTCTTCATATTAGGAAAGGAACATATCTTATTGCTATTTAAATCCTTTACAGATAAAAAAGAACATTCAGATAAATGTATTATGCTATGCTGTCTCTATAAATGCATTTTGCTGTGCTTTATAAAGTGCGTACATGAAAGGTATTGTAAGATTTATAACTTTGGAGAGCTTTTGCATAATTTGACTGGTCACAATTAAAATATGTGTATATCTTCCGATTCTGGGAAACTATGATCTATATCATAAAAATAAAGGAAGAAAAACATCCACTGGTTATTATCGCAGTAATTTATCTGTATTACAAATCAGATTTTTATTCATAAATGTAGGACATTTTTTTGCAAAATTATTGTAAACCCTACTCATATCTGCTGGATTTCTTTTTCTTACGCTTTTTTTTTTTCCAGTAGATGAAATTTCTTAGTATACTTATGAAAGTAAAATGCACCTGCTTAAAAAATAAAAACTTGTCAGATGCAGAATTTAAGGTAATCTCAATAGAGATTACTTGTTTTTCAACTCTAGCATCCAAAATCAGTATATAATAAATGGATATTACTAACTGGAGTAATAGAGAGAAATTATTTCCCTTTTTGAGGCATTTGGTTGAAATTTGCTTTTTTGGTTGAAAAATGAATACACTAGCTGGGAAGAAAAAAAAAGAAGCAATAGAATGATATGTTTAGAATGATATGTTTAAAATGATCTATTTGAGAAAAGTCAACTGAATAGAGGAAAATATTGCTGAAAATTCATCAGAGTTTTTAAATGAGAAGAGAGTGATTACTTGATAATGAGTATGACAGAAAAATATTTGGTTTGTATTTAAATTTAACTTTTTAGGGCAATGTGAATTATATGGTATGCAAACTATGCCTAAAACCAATAAATGTATTGCATAATATTATACGTTGTATATCTTAATGTCTTCAAATGGCCTACAATGTTTAGATGGCACACCAAGCGGTGGGTGTTTTCACTGGTTGAATGCTAAATTAGGAAAATTCTTTACAGATGTTTTGGCCACTCTGAAATCCCAGAGCAACTGCTTTTCTTGAATCTGGAAAACATACAAGTTGCATGTCCTTAGTAGACAGTTGCTAGGAAGCAACCTATTGCATGAAACCTGTGCATGTGGCCATTCTTCTAGCATGTGACAAGAAGGGGAGAACAGGTAGCTTCAAGTACATTATGCAAAACTATGCCTAATGGAAGACTGGAGAGACATATAGTAGCAGTGAATCAATAAATAAAAAGAATGGCTATATCCTCTAGACATATCCAAATTGCTATTACAGTTATTGAATTATAATTAGAATGAAAAAAGTGGGTGTCAACAGGCAGCAGGGACCTACTTGGGATACAGAGGAGAAAGCTGAGCTTTTTTATTTCCCCCTCCACACCCTCCCCAGTATTTAGAAAGCTAATGGGATGGTTTCAAACACAAGTAATATAAGCCAAGGTGAATTCCGTTGTCTCAAAAATGTGGTGCTTTTAAACATCTAATATTAATTTGTTTGCTAATAAATATCTGAGAGTTCAGAAATCTATGTTTCAACCATTTCCTTTGTTTTGAAGAATAATTCTAAATATTGATCTTATACCCCTGCAGATCTCTTGTAAAAGAATTTAGTTATTTGAACAGTTTCTCATCTAGGGAATCCACATATTTGTGGAATTGCTTTATTAAAGTTTTCTGAGTGGTTTTTTCATTTCATTTCCAAGTTGCCAAAGTCTAAATGTATAGCAAAAATGGTCAATTAAGAAAATAATCACTGCTGCTCTAGCTGACAGAAGACATGACTGCCCTCCTCAGAGATTTGAGTTCTCACAGTTATGTAAAGAACAGACAAAACAGGAAAACAAAGTTTTGAAGTTGGAATTGTCCAAGTTCAGACAGTAGGTGAAGCGAGAGATAAGGAGGAGTCCATAGGACTCCACAGGATTTGCAAACAAGCTGTATATTCATTAGGACATGCTGCCCAGTCCTCTTCTTCGTTACAAGACAGAACTCCTAACGAGCAAACCATTTTCTGCAATAAAATTTTACTCACAGTCATTATCCATGCCACCATAAGTAGGCAGTCCATTTACATCAGCGTAAAAACTAGTTCACGTTGTCTTTTAAAGGCTGTTCTGAAGATGCTCCAAAGACCAAATTTGCTCTGAACAAGACAGTAAGCCTCAGTGAGATCCAAACATTGCTGGAGGATGTTCCTTGCTGTGTGAAACCCATGTGCTTAAGTATGCCTGTTGGCTCTGAATACTCTGCTCAAGAGACAGCTTTTTGGATTTGAAGTGAGCTTTTCAGAAGATACATCAATATTGAAGATACACGGCTGCTTTCAAAACTTCTGAAAGAACAGAGCAGTTATAGCCCTTTTTCACCCAAACATGAGCCTCTGTCCTTATGATCTCATATTTTTCCATGCAATCGGATGGTATAAAAGGTCCTCTCCACACTTAGGCAGCCATGGAAGTGTGTAATTTTATCTTCCTCTATCACTATTATGGCTTAAATACTTGCTATTCTAATCATAGTAGTTTAGATAGAAAATGTTATGCTATGTGCAAGAATAGGGATAATTTCGTCAGAGAGAAATACTTTCTGAAATCAACACTCAGAAGAGGAACTTCTGCTCTGCACTTAAATTCCTTATTGTCTTTAGCCTAGAACATTTTGTTTCCAGTCATCTTGCTACTGATGATATTTATAATGTGCTCAGTCTTTCATTTTTGTCTTCCCTGTCACAGCTACTGCTTACATTGTACCCTGTAGATTCATTATGTCTTTCCCTGATGATGTATAACACTATATCTAGTTGTGATTATCACCTACATATACAAGTAATATGAACCTTTTATTTTTTCATTTTTTTTTTCTTTTAATGTGGTAGCGTTTGCACCAGCTTCCAATCTTATGTACCACTTTCTCCTCCTTCAGAGCCAAGCTGGCAATTCTCATCTTGAATAGCTTGAAAATTGCTCATAGCAATCAATGACAACTGAGGCATCACTAAAGAATTTCTTTTATCTCCAAGCTCCAATTTAGATCAGTCATTAAGCTTGAGTAAGCTTGAGCTGTCAGAACATTGTCCCTCATCACATGCTCTAAGCACAAAAAAGTCAACTTCAAAATCAAATTTGTTCTATCTCTTACTACATTTTGTAATGGTCTAGTATGAACAATAAACTTTACTGAAATAGTACTGTCAGTCTTTAGAACTCAGATAACTCTATGGGCTTTTTTATCTAAGGAAGGCTGCTGTATCTCAAATATGATCCACACTAAATCATTTCCTTGTATTTCTTCTTTTATGCTGTTTCATCTGTTAGTGGTGTATACCATATTGCTGTGTAGTGTCTTTTTTAAATAAAAATGCATTTTAAAAACATGAAAGTATAAATTTAAATGTAAGAAGAACAACATCTTAGTGTCTAAATACATGATATGTCAAACATATATAGACCCATAGATATTCTTCTGGAATATCTCCATATAAGCAGTCTTTGTTTCAGACAGGATGCCATCTTAAAGGAAAAAATACCAATTTCAAACCTCTGCTTAGGCTATATTTCTGAATTTATACTGGAGCCATTTGCAACTGTCTCTTAAAATAAATGCTGATAATTTTTTAATTCTTTATATTCACCTGAAATCTCTTTTCACAGGGACACTGAAGCTGAAAACAAAATTCTGACCTGTACAGGTTGGTTGACTTTCTGACAGTGATCAGATTTTTTAGTTAAGATCCAGTTTGAAAAAAGTGCTTGTAAAAGCTCTGTAATTCACAGTATATACATGCTGCAATTTGCTTCAAATGAAATTATTTACAAGCTTGAAGCTGTGTCAGCATTTTTAGGAGACCCTAAATGTAGAATGAACAAGGCAATACTGTCAAATGCTGTTTTTAAATTGTGTCAAGCAAATGGTAATCTTTGGTGGGTTAACACACACCCCAACCCAGCTGCTCACTTACTACCCTCCTCAATAGGCGGGGCGGGGGGGGTGGGGCAGGAAAAAAGATTAAAAAGAGTGATTATGAAATAAACCGGGGAGATCACTTACCATTTACTATCACAGGCAAAACAGACTTGATATGGAGAATATTGATTGCCAGTTAGGATAGATTTGGATGGTGAGAAACAAAACCAGAAATTACAACAAAACTATTTCTCCCATTCTTCTCTTTCTTTCAGGGTCCACTCCTTCATTCCCAGTTCCTCCAACCAGCATCCTCTGAGCAGTGCAGAGGGGATGGGGAGTGGGGATTATGGTTAGTACCTAACAGTTTTCCCCTGTTCCAGTGCAGGTCCTCTCCATGGTTCTTCAGCAAAAAAAAAAATCTGCTCCAGCATGGACTCTCCAAGGGCTGAAATATCCAGGAAATACCCAGCTGCTCCAACTGGGGGTTCTCCACTGGCTGCACTGTGGATATCTGGTTCAGCGTGGTCCTCTCCATGTGCTGCACGGGAATCTCTGCTCCAAGTGCCTCGAGTACCCCCTCCCACTCATTTTTTTCTGACCCAGGTGTTCATACTGCTTTCTCTTTTTTTTTCCCCCCTCACTTCTCTGCCTCTTCAACATTTTTGCCCTTTCTTAAATATGTTTTAACAGAGGCACCACACACTCAGCAGTTTCCTGTGGTAGGTCCATTTGAGCCAGGTGGTACAGACTGTGTCTGACACAGGGCAGCCCCTGACCTCTTCTCACCCTTGCAGCCCTCCTGCTACTGAAACCTCATCTTAGACACCCAGTACATAATCCCAAATCCCACACTTGTGACTGGGGACTGTGCAGATTCAGTTATATAGGCTAAAGCTGGTAGCTGGCATTGGGGCAGCTCGACCAGAAATCTCTCTCCATCAGAGCATACTACACCTAAAATTACAATGATCATAAATAAGAGTGTCTGAGATGCTCTTTTTGTATGCAACTTCTTGTTGTAGTTCTAGGACTTTTTTTTTTTTTTTGCAGGGCAGACTTGTTCAAGGAACTCTTGAAATAGTTGGCTTGAGTTTCTAGTTTTGTTATTTTGGAAATATTTTTTTCTAGTTTTAAGTGTTTACCAAATAACTTCAATATCCTGAAATAGTAGATATTTAGGACCAAATCCTATTTTAATTAAATAGACTTTTAACCTACAATATATTCAGAGCTATTGATTTCAGGAATGCCTGTGGAGTAAGGAACATCTCAATGTGAGCAGGAGAAGAATATGACACAATAAAATACACTTCTCATTGAAGAGAGAAAATGAAAAGACTATTACAGAACCTTCTCTAAGATAGTTTCCCCCACTCTTCAGTCTCCCACTAAAGAATGTAGTTAATATGTTGTTGTTGAGACGGACACAACATGTAAGGCAACATTCCAACATTCCCACATTCCGTTTATTGTATTTCACAGCTAGCTTTTATACCTTTTCTACATATATGTGTCTTGATATCATTGGTAATTGTTACATATACAGAATTAACCATTGGTCACAGCTATACACATCAGTCTCTACCCAAACTCATCCAACTTTCTTGTCTTGCGGTCTCATGAGTTCTTTCAGCTCCTGCAAGTTTTTTACCTTTCCTCCGTCCAGGGAGTTCTGCATCTTCATGGGTACATAACAGTCTACTCGAGGTCAAATGTCTCATGCTCTGCCAAGGGATCTGCAGACCCGCCACAGTTTCCCACATTAATAAAATTGGCTATGATTTAAAAGTCATCTCAAAATGCTCAATATGCCCAGAAAGAAAGACAGCAGCATGCAGATATGGATGACAAAGGTTTCTGGATTTAATCTTTGAACATAGATACTTTAATTAATCCATTTATCATTCCTTAAATGTCTCAAATTATATCCCTTGTTAGGTCAGATGATGGAAGCACTTCGCATATGTATTTTTTATTTTTTTTTTTAATGTAGCTGATAGTTGCAACAAGTTTCATGCAGAAAAAGAACATGGCATTAGATGCAAACATAAGCACACAAAGATATTTCTGATTAGCTGCTATTCATCTGCGGTTATATAAAGTTGCATAAATAAAAAGTGAGAGCACTGAAGAGTTTTCAGATCAATACATGTCATTACACCAGCATGTTGAATACAAAGTTGCAAAATAAAAGATTGGTTCTTAACTATAAGGTCTGTAACCTAGCCCCGGTGACTAAGTATTTATTCTTCGGCTCTCAGCCATACAACTGTCAATCATAAGGACACATCTCCTTAGGAGTTGTATGCGAATACTTTTTGACTAAAGTGCAGTAATAGGAACAAAATTTATGATCAAAGCAAAAAGGAACTAGTAGAAAGAAATACCACCAGACTTTTTAAGAAAATGGAGTAAGAGTGGTTAGCCACTCTCTTCTAATGAAGAACAATTTTTTAATTAGTCTTGATATGCAGAGCATTCTTCAAGGGTAGACACACATCAAATATATATCTGTAAGAGACTGCATGAACTTATAGGTATTCATATCCTAGGCAGGCACCATTTTTAATGGCAGGAATCTAAGGCAAGATTTTTAAATATAGCCAATGATTTTAGGAAAATTCCTGAAGAAGAGAGAATGTACAGTGAATGTTGCTGACTATTTTTGGTCTGTGACCTTCAAAAATATTAAATATTTTTCAGATCATAGAGTTCTGATGTGTGATATGACAGAAAATTTTGCTTTGACTACTAGCTAGGCAAGGAGTAATTATTTTGTTTTACTTAGAGTAATATATATTTAAAGAAAGATAAAAAGGAAAGTGTTTATTTTGGTCCAGAAAGCAGAGAAATCCAAGGTATGGTTCAGACTTTGAAGTCGTTTTGAAAATAAGCAAGAGGAACTGATGGGTTGTGAAATGGAGAATTTAAGCTGCTGAATGTGTTCTGCTGTGAAAATGGAAAAGCGGATCAGGACTGACCTGGGAAGGGTTAGGATTGATGTCTAGGAACCAACTTGCTAGGACAGTCATGCAAATGATAGAATACAAGGAAGACAAGCTTATGAAACAGGAGTTGCTCACTGCTTACTGAAATAGTTTAACAGAATTTAATTAGATGATAGATTTGTATTTAGTAATAACTGTAGGAATGCTTGGTAAAGTTAGGTCATCCAAAATATTAAACAGATCCCTGCTACTACTGTTACTGCTGCCTCCTGTGCTTGGGAACTCCAGCGCTATCATCTCAAAGCTTCTGCAGTAACTCCTAATGGCCATACTCAGCTTTTTCTACATATCAGAATATCATCAAAATTTACTGTTTCTAGGAGTCAATCTCAAGTGGGTAGTCCTGTTCTGGCACGTTAAGCATATTCGTCTGAACTCAAAAGAAAAATATCCCACCAAATTAACAAAATACTTGAAGGTGACTAGATCTCAAAATAATTTGCTTATTCTAAAATATAACTTGTTTTCTTGTCTATCTCTTCAAAGACCAGCAGTAATGGACTAGAAATTACTAATATTAAACCAAAATGTTTGTTCCTATATACAAAGCAGCTCAAGTACAAGGAGCTGGCATTAACATATAAGCATACAGTAATCATAATTTAAACTAGTAATTCTAATTTAAACCGCATAGTAGTAGGTAGCAAAAATACCATGGGAACAGCTGAATTTCTAAGACTGGAAATTGAACTTTGTAATTTGAATCTGATTATTTTTCTGTTTTATTAACAGAAGTTTCAATATTTTTAAAAAGTATAATAATCATAGGTTTTTTTCTTGACAAAAATATTCAGTTAATGTATTGTGACTTGAAAAAAAATAGATTTTTTTTAAAGATATGTTGGTTGCATAAAATCTACTCACTACATGGACATAAAATGACCACCTAGTGGATAAAAGTGAAATAGTAACAGGATTCCTACAAAAATAGTGCTGCTAGCATTACTAAACTGTACAAAAAGCTGTTCTACTCAGTATTTTAAAACATTTGAGGTTTTTTTTACTGAAGGTAATTTTTTATACTTCTGAACATCCCATCCATATAGATTATATTTTCCTCTGATTAGTATCTTAATTTGGATTTCTATTAGTGCTTTGAAAAAGGTTTCATATGCTGCACTGTACAATGATGTGATATAAATCTACAATTGGATCGACAAGTACTGTGAACAGTCATTCAGAAACAGAGAATTTGCTGCTTTTATCCCACAGTACAGTTATTCAAATGTTTGATCACATCTTTTATTAATAGAAATCAGTATCTACAAACAGTACTAAGTCTCATTTTCATAGTTCAGATTTATATGAAAGAGAGAATATTGAATTTTCAAAAGCATCCAATGCATTTGATTCTTCTGTGTAGCAGCGTTAGCTGTTTTAGAATATGAAACTGATAGAACATTTTCTTTTCTTCATTTTGTGCCTAAAAGTTTAGGACTCCATCTCAGTCAAGGAAAAAAAAAAAAAAGAAAAAAAAAAACAAAAAGGGGAGTGAGGGAACCTTTTTTATTATTTGCTTACTAAATATGTCACCGTCTCAGGATGTTAAATTCTAGATAAAACACATTCATATATATTTCCTAATCTACTGTAGCATAACTACATAATTAATTAACTAGAACACAATGATTTCAAATTATATATGAATACAATCTAGCTTATACAGTATAAAACAGCCTGCAAGTGATCCCTCTTTAAACCCTTACTTCTAATTAACTCATGTGCAGTTGTGCTCCAAGTAGCGGGCTGAATCTTGCTGAATCGACATGTCTCTGAGGAATTCCAAGGTTTGGCTTGAACCCTTCGCTATCAAGAAAAGCAACAAACTGTGGACAGTAAAGCCTGAACAACAGAACTGCATGCATTTCCATATCTCTGTACAACGCTTAAGCAAATGTTCTAGCTGGTCACTTAGCAACGTTCCCTACTGCCTGATAAAGTCACTTTTACCTTGTGTACTTAGTTCACAGAAACATCAGTGGAAAAATCCGGTTTGGTAGCAATCTGTATCCACTTCGCACAACAGTAAATGACTATGCAAAGTGTAAGTCAGCAAAGATCACGCCTCAGACAGTCACGCTGCTCTGCTGTCTGCAAAATATTTCACAGTCTCAAATTCCCATACAGTATTACATGAGTTCTGAATCTGGTAAAAGGTGCTTAACTGATCTCCTCAGGAAAAGAGTTGTCATTACAGATTCTTTCTGTAACAGAAAGAATCAAGATTTTGAGTTTTGATTAGATGTCTCATGTAAATTTGAGACCAAAGTAGGGATCATTAGCCCAGGTACTTAAAAAACTTTCAATTTATTCTTGAAAAAATTAGATCCCAAATAATGGAAACAGTAAACATATATTAGGTTTTGGTTTCCCTTGGGCCATAACCAAACACAGTGGAGAAATAAATAGTTCATAGATCATTTGGGGTTGAGGGTTTTTTTAATTACTATAGTATGTTTCAGATCCATAGACTGTTAGTAATTAGTACTGTATGAACAGGTAATAAAGATTTGTAGCAATATGAGTCCAGATTATCAAACTCCTAAAGAAGGAATAGGCAAATTTAACTATAAACTATAACCTTTTATGCTTTAAATTACTTGGTTTATCATGTATTGTTATTAATGATTAATCTTTGAACACTTTTAGTTTATTTCAGCTAGCAGAGAATGCAAAAATAGTTATTGCTGATATCACTGAGGTAATTTAAAAAAGTTGTACTTCAGTATCATTGAGATTAAAAATTTTGTCTATATTTATTACTTAAGCTCAAAAATAGGAAATAAATTACTTATACATGCATATAATATCTATGTATGTATAAACGATACAAGCTTAAATGCATAGGGTCAGATATATTTTATGACTACTTTAGTTTCATTATTTTTGTGAACTATTATTAACTGCATTCCTGCAAGTGAAAATTTAAAATATCCACAAAAATAAGAGGGTTACATAATGATATTATTTTTCAATTAATTTTTATTTAAATAAATTCTCAAATATTCTCATTTTCATTCTAATGCTATTCTTCAGTTCCAAAAGTACATGTGAATTAGATCCGTGCCTAAATGAGGATTACTCACAGCTATTTGCAGATACTAAAAAAAGCCTACACATTACAGTTAATCTTACCGGCTAATACTTGCCAACAACGTTTAGTAAGGGATTAAGAGCAGATTCAGGAAGTTAAACTGATGAAAAAAAAACTTTAAAACAATTCATCAGAGGTATGAAATATTTTTATTATTTATATTAATAAAAGAAGAGCTAGAGTCTGCTAAATATAACAAGGGAACCAGACTGAGACTGGAGAAAAAAAGTGCTTGGAAATCTTTTTGCAGAAGCTGTTCCAGGGTATACCAAGTATACAAGTGACTGGCAAAGTTCAAGGAAGTGATCAATGCCCACCAGCACTTTCAATACCATGGCATAGATAACCATGTTTGTTATGTTTTAAATTGGTGGATTGGTCATTCTAAGTATCTTCATTGATAAAATAAAGCAATAAATAAATGAGGAGAGAGATCATTTTTCCATTTTTAATGAAAGGCAAAAATGTCTTTTCAAAGATACAATTATGACACTCCTACTCATTCCTCTGGCTACTCGTTGCTTGTTTGTCAAGGCAAAATTGATAAAGAAGAAAAGTGGGTTACTTCTTTATCATCATATTTGTTTTCATGTGATTTCTCTTGGCTTAAAACCTAAATCAGTGACCATTCCATCTACACTGTGCTGACAGCTCCTGAAAACATATAATCTCATCTGACACAAAGAAGAACACAAAAAAGAAATAGTTATAAAGCATTGCTATTCCTTTCCAGGTTTTTCTATACTTGTATTTTCTCATAACATTACATTTGGCGTCATAGAACAAAGCAAAATATACAGGAGATTGACTTCCAAGACAAAGCAACATTTTAGATGGTTCTGCTTTCTCCCATGACTTTGCTGCCAAGATTAGTGGGCATGGTAATGAGTGGCAGCTAAAATTTAGATGCATTTTCAAATTACACTCCGTGCTTTTGCCTAAAAGAGGCTTCCTTATGATCAGAACTTAGAAGTGAAAAGACATCCCATCTTACTCAAAAAACCCCCACTTGTTAACACGTAATATAAACGACTGATGGATAATGATCTATCCACTATAGAACAAGCTAATGCAGTGTTTTGTGAAAGCAAGAACATATAAAATCTTAATATTACAATAATCAATTATGTGAGAAACTAATGTTTTACTGCATGAAGCTGTTGTACTATGTAAAGAATATATAGTATATCAAGTTTCCTTAATTTGGACTATTATGTTTATTTACAATTAATTGTTTTACTAAAGCTGTTTAAAAGGGATTTCATTTTTATATCAGAAAATTACATCAGAAATCTTTTACACTCCTGTTACAAAAACTAATACCCTGAAAACTGTTTTTTGTTATGTAACCAAAGAGAAAACTTTTCAGTTATACAAAGCTTACATGCACACCCACCTGACCACCCAGCCACACATATAAACACGTTCACTTTTTTGCTTGGTATTTGTGTATAAGAATATAAATTTGCATGATATTATCTCTCTCTTTTTTTTTTCAAAATATTTTATTTATTTTTTAATGAAGTTGAAAGATTATTTTTTTTTGCAAAAGATGACATTTCTCAAGCAAATAGACAAAACTTTAAACATCATTCTATTCGATAAATTTCTGTTCTACCAAACTTTTCAATAATATCTTATTGATAACTTTAGAATTTATTTTGGTTATGTTAATCTTAAATTATATTGCTTATCTTATCCAGACTGAGGGAGCAGCCATGATCTTACAAACCCATTGCTAATAACCTAGGTTGATTCTCCAGATGATCAACATATAAGGAAATTAGACTATTGTTTCTCATAGTATAACAGACTTGATATAGCACATCTGTTTCTTCTGGGGATCAAACCTTGTATTGTCTTGTTTTGCCTATTTGCATAGCTGTTCAACTTCACCATTGAAAACTTTCACAACACAATTAAGCATTCTAACAGAGGGAAAGCTGGAAGTGTGGAAACTAAACAACACATGGTATATTCTGACCATACTTTTTCCCTTTTTTGATAGTTAAAAAACAGCCTTTTCATTTCTGATCTAGGGAATCCAGAGCATAGGACAGCAGGTAGTTCAGGTTCTGCTGATGACATCTTAATCCAGATACTGTTATGTGCACAGTGTATTATTTTATTTACCTTATATTAAGTTATACTGACACTCAGCTTGATATACAATTACCAAAGCTCCCATTGCAGAATGTCACTGTTTCATCAAGGACAGACTCCTCAAGACTTTTATCTGTCACTGTTCTCTTGTCCCAAATCCTCAGACTCTTCTTGCTCAGAACTCAGTTGCTGGATGAGAAGTACCAGCTGAGAGTTTGCGATTATCAGTATTTTGGGAGTTCCAGGTGGGAAAATGAACACCTATTTCCAGTAAGCTGCAGTATAACTCAGAGGTCACTGCTGTCTGAATTGAATAGTGTAAATGAGCTCTAACAGGAGTAGCAGGCATTGGAAATCAACAATGTTGTTCTCCTTGACTTTGTCTTGTTAAAAAAAAAAATTAAAAAAAATTAAAAATGTTCATGAACAGCCCTCAAGATTAATGAAAAGTGTCAAAGAGATTTTAAAAAGAAAGGAGCAAAGGGAAAGAAGACAATTTACCTTCAGAAACCGCACATCAATAAGTTTCAGTTTAGTGATCAGGGAAATAAAAAATAGTTACATTGCAGAAGTATATTGCATAGGAATGTGTTGTGCCTCCTTTGGAGATAATACTTAACTCTATTATGTAATTCAAATTACGTGTTCTTATAAGGAACTAATGAATAAACAAAACCTGTCATTGTATTGGAATTAAAAACCATAAAATGGAAAAAAAAATAATTTTTATCTTTCAAGTTGGTTATGACAGAAAATGTTGCTGAACAGTTACAAATTTTCATACAATATCTAACTCACAGGCAACAGAATCAAAGGAACAGTAGCCATTCTTCCTACATGAACATGAAGTAGTCTTGGTAGTAGGATATTATATTCCTGTTTCTAGTCAAAGCACTCCAAGGCCTGCCTTCAAGGTCATCTCTTTTTACTCTGAGGATCCTGCTGTTGCACTGTGTATATTTATCTTGTGTGTGAGTTGTGTAAGAGAAGACCCAAACTAGAATATCAGCCTAACTTTTGCAGAATTGTCAGTGCTATCAACCCTAGTTGGAGACAGGTGCCTTCATTAAACCAGACTATGGCTAATGTGAGCAGGTTTTGCTCAGTGAGTTTTTGTCTGTGTAATTTTTGCAGGGGTCATTCATGGGTACCTACCTCTCCCTCTACCTTCATCCTCTATATTATTTATTGAATTTTCATATCCACTTGAGGTGTATGAACTTCACTGAGTGGCTACCTGCTGTTATCTAAATGGGCTGAAAGTCCTCAGGATATTTTTTGTGTTGAGAGATGGGGCCTCTGGCAGACAATGGCCAGGATGTGCTCAGTCATGAAACTGTCCCCTTTACTTTATTGAAGTAGTTTTCAATTACCCCTTTATTTACCTTTTTTTTTTAATTTTCTTTTTTAATTTATCAGAAATGGTTAATAGCTCACTAGATGTTGCAAAAGGTGGTAGAAGACAATTCTGAAAATTCATCTGTTCACAGATAGTGTAATAAAATATAAAATATATCTGTCTGGGCCCTCAGCAGGCAGGTATGCAGTTTCTATTTTTACTATTCCATCGAGTTTTTACTTAAGTAGGGACAATTTTATATTTGCTCCATAAGATTCTTTTCATGGGGGACTATCCACACACAGTTTCTGAGACATTGCTCCTGGTCAGTCAGCAAACAACTTGTAAATGTCCAGTCACCAAATAAAGGATCAAGGCGAACATGTGGTCACTGGGACTTTTTGGAAAGTAAAAGGTGTTCAGAAGCAGGTATGGACTGCACACTAACAAGTAGTACCCAATAAGTACCCAAATTCTCAAAATATCTTTCAGCGTTCTCCAACTGACGACCTCAAAAGGAAGACAAATATGTGAAAACCATTCTTTTCCTCCTCTGTACAAAAGACTTCATTACGACAATTACCTTCCTTGGCTGGTCAGCTGAGATAATATTTTTTCCTCCACTTTCCTCTTTTCCAATGTAAGTTCAAAATATACTTTTTTCCCTACTGTCACTATTGCACTTCTAAGACCTCCAGAGTAACAGAAAGTAAGAAATACTTACAGAATAAGAAAAATCTTTGGGCAACTCATGCAGATCAAGCAATCACTCTCTGCAGGTAGCAGCAGGAGGGGAATGTGCTATACCTTTTCCAGAAATTAATATTATGCCTGACCTCTTACAACTTTGAAAAATTACTGTGTATTTTAGCTCTTTTTATAGATGTGAGAAGATGTCTATAATACTAATTATAAATATCTCTAATTTCAAATTCTTGAACCTATGTGTGTTTTCCCTCACTGCAGTTTATTAACAAGAAAGACCGTACTCATCCACATTCCCCAGTATCAGTCCTAATCATCAGTGGTGGTTAGCTGGGGAAGATTGTATGTGGTCAGCATATCATGATATTCTCTTAGTCCTGCCTCCAAGTCTTCAACAGCCTGCGGCGTTGGATCTTCCTGAGCTGGAAGTGGTATTTTTCTGTTTAAAAAAAACGTAAGATCTGTTCTTTTCATGGAACTTCAATAGCTTGATAGTGGAAACAAAATGGATATATTTACCTGATGCCCAAAACATTGCAAATGTAGTCATACTTGTATTTATTCCAAGCTTACAATCTGGCATTTACCGAGGGTTCTGGGGAACCTAATTGCATAGACGTGAGTCTATAATACACGCATTATTTACTTAAGATCTGAAGGTTATAAAAGAGCTACTAGGCTTGCAACAAAGAGCAGAGTGGGAAAAGCAGGGAGAGGAGATGGAGCAGTGTGCTGAGTGGCAGCAAATATATGAGAGACAATTACTTTCTGGTTTATAAGTCCTGCTGAGTTCAAAGCTGAGTGGAAGCTGAGAAACTTTGTCTCTTACCCATATCACCACTACAAGGGACAGCTGCTGCAGGAAGCAAGAAGACCCAGGGTTAGCATGTGACATACTGAAATGTCTTTCTCTGGCTTTGGGAGGTGTATATACCTTTTATTCTCACACAAAATACTGTTTATTTCCTGGTATTGTAAGCTTCTGCAGCTACATGGAGCAAACGTTACTGCACAAACATAACACAGATGGAGCTTTAAGAAATTTCCCAGAAATACTAAATTCTGCCTAAAGATTTCATTCCTACCTCTTAATCAAGAAAAATGTTTTGAGCACTTTTCTTCCAGTCACATGTGAATCTTCCATCTGTTTGAAATGGTCATTAATATTTGAAAACTGACCCTTGTTTTTCTACATCCTCTTGACATCTTCAACAGTGGTAAAGACCACAAAGCAGTGCAAAGTGAGACAATAACCAGAAGCAGCTAAACTAAATGAAATTCAGATTACTGCCAGTTCTTCTGTCTAAAATTCAATACAATGTTTGACATGCAAAATGAGGGTCAGCTGGCAGGTATAGCAAATCTGCACCTGCTTGGAACTAGTGGAAATTGTCTGAACTGCTATATTTCCATGTCTGTCTTTCTTGATGATATGAAAACTGAGAGGTTTAGATTACACAAGTCATTGAAAAAACCGAAGCTTTGTAATCTCTTCAGTGAAGTACCATAAAGAAGTATGGAGTACTTGTTCTGCAACTTTACTGCAGTATTTTCCCACTGCAAAGAGCAGAATGGTACACCTCACTCAGTGGTTTTGTTCATCTTAAACAATATAATTCTTTGGTACAGCAGCAATTTCTAACTGTCCTAAATGATCACAAACAAAAAAAGTCTGCTATTTCAGCTAGCACATTGACAGAAAAGTTCCTGAGCAGAGTACTGAGTTGCTGCAGCACAGTCTAATCAAAACATTTTAACACGTTTTACTTGCTACCGCACATAGGATTTTAAGTAACACGGCCTCATGTACAAAATTTCTTGAGTATATCCAACCACACTGATGCAAAGCTATTCTGTATGCAAGCGAAAGCATCTGAACTTGACCACAGCCTGAACATTTTGTAATTTTAGCAGGTGTTTTATCAGTTGTTCTCTAAATGCCCTGGAATTGTTTGCCTTAAAACTTTCTCATCTCAATGAAAATTTATATCCTGCTTTTATTAATGAAGTGGAGTTTAAACTGATATGCAAACAAAACTCCAAATTTCTAGGATAGATTAACATTTTAATGAAGAAATGTGTTGACTTTCAGTGATCTAACATAACTTATCTGGAAAACAGCACTAACCTGGATAGGAAACATTTTTAATTAAAAAAAAAGTTGAAAATTAAAGATGGAAGAAAAATTCTGCATGAAGAACTCTCACTATGTGTGTAAAAATTCTTCTATAGTTTCAAGATTTTTCTTCAAAATGCAGAACAGTCCACCCTGCCATCAGAGTCAAAATACTCAAAAATAACTCACTAATTTTCTAAAAGTGAGATTCATTTATATTGTTGTTGTCAGGCCAGTTCTTAAAATATTACTCTGTATTAGTTTAATTCTTACCCTGCCACCCCTTGTCTGAACTATAACAGCTGCTAAACAGTGTGCCACAAGAACAAATGATGGCTTCACATAAAGCAGATGCCTTAATCAATGGAATCAATAAGTATATTTGAAAAAGTAGAGAAAAGACTGCAGGTCAAATGGATCCCAGTGGGATATGTCTAAACCTAATGAAAGTGATGCTTTCATAGTACAATGCTGCAGTGACTGAAGAATCAGAACAAATAGCATAAAAATCTGTTGCTGCCTTTATTTGGGGTTTCTGAGGTGGACCATTGTCTAGTAGGCTGGGCATAAACTCATTTCCTTGAGTTCCATCTTGGATTCAGTAGCAGCTTGACGTTCAAATCACTCAGTCTCTGTATGTCCCAGTTTTCCCTGTAGACAAACATTTTCTCACTAGGGTTCATGAGAATTAACATAAAATCATATTAAAATGACCGTGAAATCACAGAAAAAATAAGACACAGTGGAAGTAACTTTAATTGATCATTTAGTCTTTTAGGTAGTCTCAGCTGCAGTTATGTGATGAGGAATACTTTTGTCTGAGAGACTCTGAAGAACACCTAATAATGGATATATTGCAATCTCTCTTGGCAACCTATTCATCAGAACAATGTATGCAGAGCTCTGGTTAGAGAAAACAATGAACGTTCCTTCTTGAGGTCACCGACCTGCTTCTAAGCTGATACCATACAAAAAATTTCCAGTCCCATCCACACCTCTTTACTGAGGCTGGCAGAGTATATAGGATGGTGATGTGTTTCAGTTGGAAACTGTAATCACTTTCAGTAACAGGGGAAGACAGTAACATTAAGAGCCACAAAGCATATCCCTTGCAATAGTGTCTTTTGACAAATGTTCAATGTTTGAATAATGTATGGGTGAACTCAGTCTGCTTCTTCAAGCTTTTCTTTTCTTTTCTTTTTTTTTTTTAAGTACTTATCCATCTGTCTATGCCTGTCTATGTACAAATACAAATTTGTACATAAAGCCTTTCTTGCCCTTTCCTTATTTCAATTTTCCAATAATCCACTCACAAAAAAAATATTATTTTTTGTTCAAAATTCACCATGAAGCTTATGCCCATAGACCTGTAAATCTTTGATTTGAGAATCAGTAGGATGCCCTGTACAGTGCAAGAATCAGCAGAAGAGTTCAGCCCAGGTAGTATTTGACAAAATATGTACTAGTCTGGTTTCATAACCGATGTTGATAAAACCTTGGATTTAAGAGGAAGACCAGGTAGCATGATGAATCCATATATGCAAACACAGAAAAAAAAAATCAGGTAAGGTACACTGTTATTAAAAGATTTTTTTTTTAAAGAGAAAGAAATTGTGAACAGCAAGTGAAACCAGTACTGCTCTGAGAAACTAGTTGTGCTTTGTATATATGTGTATGTAAAAAAAAAAAAAAAAAAAAAGGAAAAAAGTGAAAGGAAGAGAAAGAGAGGAAAAGAAATAAAAGTTATGAAGGGCTTTTAGAATCCTGCAAGAAAAATTGGTCAAATTGCCTGTAAATGACAAGCTAACTTTTCTAGTGTGACTTTCATTTATTATTTTTCGTCTGTGTTACTAGGCATTGAAAAATACAGCACTTCCGAGAAACTTAACACTTTATTTGGGAAAGCTTAAAGTTTCAACTGTCATTAACAATCATTAACAATCTAAGGTGTGAGTGAACGCAATTGATACTGCATAAATGAAATTTATATGGTGAAAATCTCTCACAGAGTTATATTCAGCTTTGATTTAGACTTTGGAAATTATATAGTTGCTAGTAACTCTTCACACATATATATATAAAAAAATTATGTATTCAAGACTTCTTGCTAAATCTTTGTTCCTCTTCATCTAGTAGATAACTATGTGATTTTGCTGTTCTCAAGTCCATATTTCTTCTCCAGTTCAAATATTTGGAAAAATGGATAAAACCCAACATATTCCATGATATGTGATAAAAACTTCAGTACTGTGAACCCCAAGCAATTGATTCTTAACCACTAAAATAGTAAATCAGATAATAATTAGGAAAAAGCCCAAACCAACCAAACAAAAACACCCCAAAACCAAACAACCGCCCTCCTCCCCAAACCAAAACACTCCAAACCTGAACCCAAAACCCACCAGAAATAAGAGTTAAGCTTGGGATGAACTGGGAAAGCATCTTCATTCACAGGAGTTATAAAATCCTCATCCAGTTTAAAATCAAGATGATTTCCAGTCAAGCTTGTATTAGTTTTCAGTATAGTATTAGGCTTTGCATGCAGTGTCCCAGCTAAACCTCTAAGATTTTGTGTTGTGCATTAGTTAGATTTGAAAGACAAAGAAAAATCGTCAAACTACACTTCTCATCCATTTTACATGGATTTGAGTTGACACAGTACTTAAAGAGTAAGTTTTACATAGTTTCTACTTCATACTATAAATTCTTTCTTGACATAAATGTTCATCTGCTTTTTCCAGAGTTTTCTATTAATGCATGGCTTGATACTGACTTATGGGAGGGTACCATGTTCAAGATCAGAGACCAGTATTCAAGATCAGACCAAAGATTTATAACTTAATTATTTTCTCTTTCCTATTCTATTTTACCACAGACAAGTAGGCATTAGTTCTCATTTCATGGGATGTTCTAATACTTTCAATGGCCTTAAATATGAGCATGGATGAGCTACTACAATTTGCATTTTTTTATAGCCTTCTATATTGTGTTATGTATAATGTCACTTTTTATTTACCTGCATCCATTTTGATCACAGCTATAAAATGGGGTTCTTAAATGTCAGTAATAATTCATACCACAAAGAATATGAAATGAAGGGCAAAGCTTACACAAAAGTAAATTAACTGAATTTAAATCCTATCAGGGATATGTAAAGGAAATGTTCTGCTGTGGGTATGATAGTGAGTTATCTCCCTTTTGCATTTACCCTTAAACTGCAGGCTCAGATGGGATAAACTATGTTCCATAATATACTAGGACATAAAAAGAGACATTCTTCAATCGAGGTTGACTACATTTATAGGAAAAGCAAATACTTCAGTATCATTGTCTGCAATGTCAGAGAGATAGTCTACTGCAGGTGCACCAAGGCAGTCAACTCCATAGCATAATTAAAGTGCAATAGGCTGCACGTGGTCTCTACACAAATTATTCTGGCATTCAGCAGTGCCTGCAGTTTATGAGGACTGGGAGTTGGTTCAATGGCCTCCTTTGGAGGTCAGGCAGAAAGTCATATTTCTTCCCACTGTGCCACTGTTTGCAGCTTCCAGTTTTGGGTATCACTGGCTAAAGTGCCTGGCTGTCCCCTGGCATCTGTCCCTGGTGTCCAGGATTGTCCCTCACTCCCAGCATCTTTCCTCCAGGCAGGATTTTCGTCTTTTTCTTTCTACCTCCTTTCTTTCTGAGACCACTTCTTCTTTTTAGGAACCTTTATTTTCCATTCCCTTTTCTTTCTGGGCCCACAACCTCTAAATTTTCCCAATCTAAACCGTATATGTGCTGAAGCACAGCATGTGATCAGCCTTGCAGTTGTTGGTGCAGTCTCATGTTTCTTTATTAACTAGAAGATTCAAGGAATGCCACTTTTGCTTAGTCTAGGCATTATAAAAATTTACAGCCTGCCTGTACCAGTTGGACATAGCAAAGCATCATGCAGTTCAGAAGTTCAATTTTGGTCATTGCCATCCCACCACAGCCCCCTCATTTATGTGCCTCCTGATAGTATTTCACAGTTTAAGCTGTTGTTTTTGCCATTTGCAAAATGGCCTATTTATTTCTGGAGGCAACTGTGTTTCTACAGCGAAGTTACTGTAGAAAGTGTGGGCAGAGTGTACAACAGAAAGGCTTCAACCTCCACAGGTAGGAGCATTTAATCTTATTATTTTGTTCAGAACACCTTTCTGATAGACAAGTAGTGGTTTTGTCCCATTGGCTTCTTCTCAGGGGTGCTCAATCTGGACCATTGGTTTTGTGTTGTAAGTGAGTCTCTTCATATTGTGTTTAAATATATAAAGTAGCTTAATTGCAATAGAAAAAACCTTGACTAAACCTCACCCCAGTAATACCATAATACACCACACTTCATACACAAAACCAACTGTCTCAGTTTATTTTTTCAGCTAAGAATGCATAAAAGGGCAGTACAGTGAGATCTCATATAACTGATATTTCACTATTGTTGTATTGCACTCAGTACTGTAAAGAAATCTACTTGTTCTCTCTCACGTATGGTGACAATGTTTCATCACATTTGAAAAATAACTAAAGAACATTTTATAATGACAAAGACTGAACTGTTTGTGTTTTAAGTTATTTTCTATTTATTGTGTTACTTTCTACTGGAGTGACTCTCCAAGCTGGAGATCTCCTTAAAACATGTAATCACTCAATGTAAAACATGCAATTTTTTAAAATTACAAAACAAACAAGATCATCATCTTTGAAAGGAAAAAGTACATGTGAAATAAGAATACTCTTTTGCTTTTTTCAGCTTGTTTCTTATAGGGATATATAATATCTTAGCTCTGACAGACAAAGATTCTGCAGAAGCCCATATTCACAAGACATATCTATAAGCCACATGTCCATATTATATCCCACATCACAACAGTACAAAGTACTAGTAATTGTTAGCTTTCTCACAAAATTTTGTATTGCAACAATAATGTTACGCATTGATATCTTACTAATATCTCTATGTTTGTAATCCTTCAGCAAAAAAGGGGAAAAAATCAATGATACAACTTTAATCAACTCTTCACCCAATTCTAAACAGGTGTACAAGAATACAGAGAATATACTCTTGTTTGTGTGTTTATACTTTAGTCAACAATACGGAAAATCAGTTACCAGTAAAAGTATACTTTTAATACCTCCAATTTTATGGTGGACTAATTTCCTAAGTATTGATACTTTTTCCAGGTCTGTTTTATAGTTCTTGCTGAGCTTTATCCTCTTGCGTGTTTGCTGTCATTAACTTCATTCAGCTAGTTTAAAGCTAGCTCAGGCATTTCTACACAGGTTTCAGTAATATTTTTTTTTTGCTTCAGTAGGCACATTTTAGAGGCCTGACATAAAATTGCAACCTTAGGCACTGGTTTTATTCTGCCAGTGCATCTTTCCAAAATTCACTAAAAATACACCTGTAAAATGAAAAGCAAAGCAGAGTCAAATATTTGATCATCAGATTACTATATCATATGCATTCTTCCAGGGTCAAAGTACTGTGCTGGCCTTATTGGGGAACATAAATAGAATTACTATCAGTCACTGATAATTTCATTCTAGATTTCTGACTAGTGAAGAATGAGGATTACCCTTAAATTTTGTTTCCTGCAGCTGAGCTAGAAGGCTTCCAATGTGTCGCTTTATTGATAGTTTGAAAAGAAACAAGTCAACATATTAACGATAACATTACTGCCCAATACTAGTTGAACAGAAAATCCCAGGGCTCTGCGTATAAACTCACAACAGACAAATAAATATTTATAATGAATACTTGCATGAATTGTGCTTACTTTAATGTAATCTGAAATCAATCTGCACTCAGAAGTTATCTGCTCTACTTTCTTTGCTGACTGATTTTCTGAAGTTAGTGAACTCCAGGTCATTTACTAAAAGATCACACATATGCGCTTGGCACACACTGTCTACTTTGTTTCTGTTACCCTTTTCTTCAACCAAGAATTTCACAGTACAATCAATAAGCTGCATTTCAAACACTGTTCAGAAACATATTACTTTAAGAAATCAGGGACAGCTTCAACAAAATATTTTTATATTTCTCTCTAAAAACATCATTATGCTGAAGTAACGAATTACTTGGGATGCTTTTCTCCAAATACAAGCACTCTTGCTATCATGTCATTCTATTATCATGGATCAAAATTCACAGAGGGATGTTATTGCATGTGATCCATTTTTGATACAAAGAAAATTGTAAAGTGATTGTTCATATTTCTCTTCTATCATTTTTATCATAGTTTTTAAATTGTGTGGTTTTTTCATTTCACTCAGGTTCTTCAGTGAGCAGTAGAATAACTAGCAATTACAACATTTGCCCTCTTGACCCCACCAAAATCAGTAGATCAATAGTCATTAGTATGAATTTGTATATTGGCCCTAAGTGTGTAAATGCACAAATCTGTAATGCTAAATTGTAGGTTTATGGCACATTTGTACATTTATAATAGACAAAGTTTTGCCATATGTACATATCTACACGTGTTTCTAAAACAAACTCATTTTCTCTAGTTTTTCTGCACTAAATTCCCAAACATGTAACTAGTCTATTTGACTAAAACTTCCCAAGCTAACCTATGCACTCCTTGAATTAATGCTTTAATACTAAAACTTGGAAAGTGTCATCATGTTCCCTGATGGAATGCACCCACAAGGGCTGAGGGAGCTGACAGAGGTTATTGTGAAGCCACTCTCAATCATCTTTGAAAGGTCATGGAGAACAAAAGAGGTGCCTTAGGTAACTGGAGGAAAAGCAATGCCACTCCAGTCTTCAAAAAGGCAAGAAAGAGGTCCTGGAAACTACAGGCGAGTCAGCCTCATCTCCATCCGTGGAAAGTGATGGAACAACTCATTCTAGAGGTCATCTCTAAGCATGTGGAGGAAAAGAAAGTTATCTGGAGTGGTCAGCGTGGATCCACCAAGAGAAAATCATGCTTGACCAGTCTGATAGCCTTCTATGATGGCATGACTGACTCGGTGGATGAGGGGAGAGCAGCGGATGTTGTTTACCTTGACTTCAGCAAGGCTTTTGACATTGTCTCTCATAACATCCTCATAGGTAAGCTTAGGAAGTGTGCATTAGATGAGTAGATAGTGAAGTGGATTCAGAACTGGCTGAATGGCAGGGCTCAGAGGGTTGTGGTAAGTGGTGCAGAGTCCAGTGGGAGGCCTGTGTGCTAGTGGGTGCCCCAGGGGTCACTACTAGCCTTACTCAACGTATTCATCAATGGATGAAGGGACAGAATATACTCTCAGCAAGTCTGCTGATGATACAAGACTGGGAGGAGTGGCCAACACACTGGAAGGCTGTGCTGTCATTCACAGAATCACAGAATCACAAGGGTTGGAAGGGACCTCGAAAGATCATCTAGTCCAAGCCCCCCTGCCAAGGCAGGACCACCTAGAGCACATCACTCAGGAACACGTCCAGTCGGGTTTTGAATGTCTCCAGAGAAGGAGACTCCACAACCTCTCTGGGCAGCCTGTGAGAGTGACTTGGACAGGTTAGGGAGTTGTGCAGAGGAACCTAATGAAATTCGACAGAGGCAAGTGTAGGGTCATGAACTTAGGGAAGAATAACCCCATGCACCAACGCAAATTAAGGGTTGGTCTGCTGGGAAGCAGCTCTGTGGAGAAAGACCTGGGAGTCCTGGTAGACAAGTGAACCCTAAGCCAACAATGTGCCCTCGTGGCCAAGAAGGCCAGTGGTATCTTGGGGTGCATCAAGAAGAGTATGACTAGCAGGTTGAGGGAGGTTATTGTCTCCCTCTACTCTGCCCTGGTGAGGCCACATCTGGAGTGCTGTGTCCAGTTCTGGTCTCCCCAGTTCAAGGAAGGCANCAAGAAAGGCAGGGAACTACTGGAGAGAGTCCAGCAAAGGGCTACCAAGATGATTAGGGATAGGGGATGATTTCCCCTATTATGAGGAAAGGCTGAGAGACCTGGCTCTGTTTACCCTTGAGAAGACTGAGAGGGGATCTTATAAATATTTAAAGGGTGGATGTCAAGAGGAAGAGGCCAGGTTCTTTTCAGTGGTGCCCAGTGACAGGAGAAGGGGCAACAGGCACAAACTGGAACACAGGAAGTTCCATCTGAATATGAGGAAAACACTTCTTCATTTTGAGAGTGACAGAGCACTGGAACAAGCTGCCCAGAGAGGTTGTGGAATCTCCTTCTCTGGAGATATTCAAAACCCAACTGGACATAATCCTGTGCAACCTGCTCTAGGTGAACTTGCTCTAGCAGGACCAGATGATCTCCAGAGGTCCGTTCCAACACCTACCATTCTGTGATTCTGTGATCAGCTTTTTTTGCATCATTTTGTTGGTTCACAATTTGTTGTTAATCTCTAAGTGAAGAAGTATTTCTGACAGGCTATGGCTCTTTAGTTAAAAATCTAGTTATAGGGATCAGCTGCAAAGTAACCCTGTGAAAGAAACAAAACAAATCATATTTACTTCAATCAGAAATATTCAGTGAGACAAAGGAGAATTTAAGTACAATATTCAGTAATTTTTTCCCCCAGTATAGTCACAATTAATGACATAACCCATCCAATTAATTTATTTTATCCTTTTTTTTTTTTTTAATGCATTGTGTCTTAGAGACAAAAAATTTTCTTTCATACTGAAGCAATACAGATAGAATTACAGTGATCAATAGAAATATGGTGCAGTTTGGGAAAATAGTTCTTAGAAGAGAATATGTACATGAATCATTTGAACTATAGGTCTCATGAGGTACAACTATTTAGACATAGATGAATATGGACTTAAAATTTGGAGCAGAAATGACTTTCATTTGCAATAATGCTTGCATGAATTGTTGATGCAAACAAACCTTTCTAAGCTGTTTCCCTCTATCAATGATTATAGCATGGTTGCCCCTAGCTGCAAGCTAAACATTTAATGAAATACATCTAAACAAAATCTATGCAATTTTGAAATCAATACACCATCTTATACATGCATAATGTCTTATAGTGAGTCTAAAAAAAGACAAATATTTTATACTTTTTATGTCCTTTTCCCCACTGATATGATAATATTATATAGAGCAGATTAAATTTAGAACTGGATTAGCATTTCTTAACTTTCATTTCAACAGCTTCAACAGTTTGTAACTCAGCTGCCATTTTTTTCATGTGGTAAAACTTGACTTATAAAATCTTAGTCTAGCCATCTTTTTTTAAGAGAATAAAAGCTCAGTTTTAGAGTAATATACATACAATTTTAAGAGAATATATGTAAAAGAATGGATGGTGAAGTGAAGAATTATTTTGTGAACTACTATAAGTAAACCCCAAGATTTTAATTTATCCTGCTGTAGTTACAGCAATGATCCATCCTGATATGGACTACATGTGATCTGTGAGATGGAGGGGTCTATTCCATGTAGAGGTTTAAGACACTTCCTGCTGATTCAGACCTCAATTATATCAGCAACACTTATTTTTAACACACTTCAGCCCAGAAGCACTGAATCAGTTTCTGATAGCTTCCTCAATCGACAGCTCACTTATAACTCCTCTTCTTTCCTGGGACACAGATCAGATCTTTTGGACTTCCTTCACACCATGTCTTAGATGGCTTCTACATGCTTTGTGTCAGCAGATTTCTTCTACTGAGTTTTTATAGTCAGCTTTTACACCTTCAATTCCTATTCTAAAACAGTTAAAAAGGGATCAATATCTAGAAAAGGTCATGAAAGTACTTCGATGTCTTTTCTCTATATTTTAAACCATCCTATACATCTCAAAATGAATGGTGATCACTATGAGTGGTATTTATCCATGCAATGACAATACCATCTGAAATGTGAAATCACCATAATTTTTAGATTTAAAAATTGTTTTATTATACTATACAAATTTCAGAAAAGAAGTTAAAGCAATGTTGTTAACCCCAGGCATTAAAATATTAATAATCAAGCCCCACAGAAAACATTCTATTTTTAAAAAATTCTTGAGATTATAATAAAACTAGAATAAAATTCCTGGGTCTTTGACTTTTGAGTTTCTTATTATTTTGTGAATTACATTTTTAGCTTTAATCTATAATCATATTTTAGAAATTTACATGTTGCTACGATGGATATTATCATTTACATGATACTATGTTGCTAAGCAAAAAAGTAAAAGGATTCCTATCTAATTGCATGGTTCTAGAGGCAGGAGCTTAAAGAAAAAGGACATGAAATTCCGTACAATCCATAAGAACAGAAGGGTAAAATGAAAAGGCATAGAACTGAAGATATAAAATGAAACAAAAGATTTATGAATGGGCTAGATAAAACTCTATGTGTGCAACATACAAATGGTTTTTATTAGTGAGGTAATTTAAATATTTTATCTGTTTTAGTTAAAAAAAATATTTAAAGTCAGATCCAAAACATGTATTAGCTAGATTAGAGACCACTATGAATGAAAATCTAGCTGCAAGTCTGCTACTGACATTAAGGTAAAATATCTGTATTAGATTAAAAATTAATGAAAATGAAAATCAAATTTCTTTTCTTATTTGACAACCGAGTCAAAGTTTCAAAGTTTTTTGTGGTCTGCATGAAATCTTCTGAACTGAGATTCTGATGATAACTTGCAGGAATATGACTACCTGAGTGGGGGACCCCAAAGTTTGGGTTTTGTGAATATTAGCAGGATTAAACCTGAAATAATTTAATACCTGTGGAAAAAGAAACAAATAATACAACAGATATAGAAATATACAAATACAGGTAGGTAGGTATGTAGGGGGGTTGGGGAGATAGAGGGGCGAGAGAGAGAGATACATGTGTATTTAACATTTAAAAAGCAATCCTCAAAGAAAAGGGATTCTCAGGTGATGTAGTCAGTGGTAAGGGGAATTGTTTTTAACTAAGACAAAATTTGAATAATTTTTTTGACTAACAATACTAAATGAAAAAATAAAATACATTTAATGCTGGCAAGACAAAATATCTCAGTAATTTTGGGTTTATGTGACAATTATTTCCCTGCTGTTTTGCGTACTTAGAGATAAAGAAAATGTTCCTCTGATTTAATGTGAGCAAGTGCTGGATGGCAACCTAAATTGAATGAATAAACAGAATAAACAGTGTTTCTTCCCTATACTCTTTGTGTGTGCACTGGTTGCCATAGGTGTTTTTTTGTGTTGTTTTTTTTTTTTTTTAAATAGTTTTATCAATAATAATACTAAAGAAATATTTATTCTCTTTCAGTTTGCTTAAGCTGTTTGTAGGGTTCGTTTAATATGTCTGTATAGCAGAGTTTATTTAACTTAGAAATATAGAAAGGCTTGGACCTTTCTCATAAGCTCTCTTTTTAATGCAAGTCTTTTTTTTTTTTTGTCACGTTATTCGTAAGCCATTGCTTTACCTTTTTATTTTCTGGGCTTCTGATAAATGTGGTATTGTGGTATTGATGAAAATTAACACCAGAGTTGCCAGCAAGCATGAATTCATAAGGTAAGATCAGTTGATGAACTTGCAAAATGCATGAGTGGAGAGATTATGGCCAAATATTTCTTCACAGACTGTTCATTTACTTTCCGTTCTTGTTTCTTCAGTGCCTGAGGATGAGCTTAATTGTGGACTTGTAGCATATGGCTATGAACTGCGGAGATAAGCTTTCAATGAAATATACTGCACATAAAAGGACCATACATTTAAAAAAAAGTGTGGAAAAATGATTGGTGAAAAAGTAGTAGTTTGGGTATTGGAGTTATAGCACTTGCTGTGCTGTGCTGTAGAAAAATGAAGTGTGAGTCCACTGTGCATAAAAAAGAACTCTAAAAGGAAATAACTGGATTTCCCATGAGCAGAATTTAGTTCATACTGGGAAGGGGCTTGCTGAAGTTTGCAGAGCTATGTCTCCATGAAGACTGTGAGATTTGTTGATATCGCCTAAGGTCTAAAGATCAAACATTTGCTGGATTTATATAAGCACTTTTTATCATTTTCAAACAGTTCTGTCCTGAGCTCAATGTCTTGTGCTTAACTAGGACATATACACTATAAAAGTTCAAAGATTGATTAGGAAGCAACAGCAAATGAAGGATCCAATAATATGTTCTTTTAGCAACATGTTTTATTTTTAATTTGAACTTGTTTGACTGCGAATTCCAGTCATTGATTGTCATTAGATGACCTCTGTAAACAATCACCACCTGATTTTAGAGCCAGTTTTCACTGTGGAGGAGGCCTCAACAGACTGGAAACTCCATACCAAAGACATTTGCAAGTGTCAAATAGTAATGTCAAAACCGGGTTAACTACATTCACCTCAGTTCATGAATACTGAACATTATGTTTAATGTTCAGCATAATTTTAACCTAACATTGTTATGTCAGTAATACTAATAATCAGTTAGGAGATGCACGGCTGTATGTCCTCCTTTTTACATTGAGAGAATCTGGGAACATGGTGCAAGTTTTTGAAATATGGTCCCTTGGTAAATACTTAAGGTATGCTAAGTGTTTTGGAACAACTCATGTCCAAACCTCCCTGTCTGTACAGGATGGAACGTGGATAAA
This sequence comes from Psophia crepitans, assembly GCA_013399095.1. NCBI lineage: Eukaryota > Metazoa > Chordata > Aves > Gruiformes > Psophiidae > Psophia > Psophia crepitans. The sequence continues at coordinate 265,981 of VWZZ01001185.1, forward strand.
TGACTTAGCAATAAAGAATGGATTATAAGTGGTAATTTTGTATGTTAAATTTAGGGATTTTTTCCAGAAGCAGAAGAAGCTGAGTTTGGAAAGAGATAGTGATTGATTGGTCCATCCATGGACCACTTAATGACAGCTGAATGCTGAAATGATAGATTTCTGTATTAATACATCTGTTGTCAGGCTTCATATTGTAGTCCATTATAATTTCTTTCAATTTAGATGTATTTTGTGCAAATCTTTTGCAGTGCTTTCCTTGTCAATGTTGTGATATTTAAGATTCCATGTTTCTTGAAAGAACTTGAAAGCTGCTGATGAAAATGGCTATTGCTATGGGCTTTTGTCCATGGCTGCTTTTATACAATGGTACACAGGGAATGTACTATTTTTCTTCTGTTGTTGTTGTTGTTGCCATGAAGACTAAAACCCTACCCTTTATTCAGTAAAAGCTAGGACCTTTTGTTCAATAAAAGCTAAGTATTGCAAGCTCACAATAAAGCGTAACAGTTGGCAGGGATGTATTTTACATACATTTTTACATACTTTGGCAAAAAGGACCTTATTGTTTCAAGCTCAACAGTGTTTTAGGCTGGATTCTTATGTTAGCTATATTAATGTAAGCTTATTACAGATGAGATCAAAGTTAATATACTACCTATTTCATACAGTGCTCTGGTAGTCATTGCCTTGTTTTATTCCCCACTTTCATACTCATTTACAGAATAATAAAAAAAATCTTTCTGCAAAAGTGAACTTGTTCAGTTTATTTAATTTTTTTTTGTAATTTTTTTTTAAACTGCAGTTGAACTAAAGCTATTTGGAACAGTGCTAGTTAGCTGTCTGCTGTGTTCAGTATAAATTGAGTTTATGATAGTTGAAAATGAAGAAGAGAAATAAGTCACGAGAGAGCAGGGGACTGTGACAACCTACTGGAGGTGATACAGTAGGAAAGGTTAAGTATATATGAGAGGTTATAGGAAGACAACCAGAGAGTTCTGAGCTGAACAGGAAAATGATAGGAAATCTGTCACACATGGAGTGCGGAGCCACTGTCCCTAGGGGTGTTTAAAGAAAGGCTGGATCTGGTACCTAGGGACGTGGTTTAGTGGGTAATAGGTGGCAGGAAGATGGTTGGACTAAATGATCCTGGAGGTCTCTTCCGACCTTAACGATTCTATGGTTCAAAGTTAAATTGTGAAACATCTATGAGAGGTGTTAAAAGCTCCTCTGGACTTTTAGGTAAATATTATGATTCCAGCATATTAAAGTTATGATTTTTGATCTATTTGTGTTAACGAGACTACAGAATTCTCCTTTCACATGTTGGCTCACCCAAGATGGTTTTTAGGAGTTGAATTTGTGAAAAGATCATTATTTTTGTTTGTTTTCAGCAGATACTAGGAGAAGGGAACATTAAACATAATTACTATACTAATAAAAATAATACAATGTTCAAGAGCACACTTGCAGTGTTTTCTGTGGTGCAGGGAAGCTGAAATATGTCAGAGTGGAGAAAAAAGCCAAGACAAGTTAGAGTTTAAAAATGAGAATGTTCCCTTCTAATTTTGTTTATTGTGTTTCCGCCAAGGTTATATCTGCTGCTGTGAGTCTTCCTCTGGAAGCACTTACAATAACCCTAATATAGTCCTCATTTTACTGTTGATAGGTACACCTGAGCTAGATGGCTAGCATAGTCCCAGGCAAATGGGGTGGGACTTGGTAAGTTGTCTTTGTGGCGCAAGACTCCTAGGGCCTAGGTCAGGACTCAGAAGATCACACAAAAGTCTAGAAGGAAATAGTCACATCTTATGGTTTTGAAATCACTCTTCTGTGTGAAACTTCTTTCAATGAAAAGAGTTTGTGTGCTTATATAAGACTGTACTGGGTCAGGCTGAGCTGGAGTTAATTTCCCCGTAGCAGCCCTTACAGTGCTGTTGCATTGGTAGCACCAAGGTGCTGATAACACACCAGTGTTTTGGCTACTGCCGAGCAGTGCCGGCACACATCAAGGCTGTGTCTCCAACCCTTCTTCCACCCCCTCAGCAGTAGGCTGGGGGTGGGCAAGATCCTGGGAGGGGACACAGCCAGGGCAGCTGACCCAGACTGGGAAAACGGATATTCCATACCATATGACATCTGCTCAGCAATGGGAAGCTGAGGGAGAGGGGCAGGAACGGAAGGCATTCGTTTTTTTTCAATGTTTTGCCTTCCGGGGTAACCACTACGCTTTTGGAAGCCCTGCTTCCCAGGAAGTGGCCGGACATCGCCTGCTGATGGGAAGTAGAGAATAATATTTTGTTTTTCCTTTGCTTTGCTTCCGTGTGCAGCCTTGCTTTTCTCTATATTAAAACTGCCTTTATCTAAACCCACGATTTTGGAGTTGTCTTTTCCATCTTAGTTTTCCCTCTCCCCTCTCTGCCCTGCTGAGGAGGGGAGTGATAGAGCGGCCTGGTGGGCACCTGGCGTTTAGCCAAGGTGAAACCACTACAAAGACACTAATGTGGACAAATATTTTAAGCTTCTCTTACTCCTTCTTCTTCCAGTGTGCCTTGAAATACATTCTGGAAAAAAAACCATGTACAATATTGTAAGCTGAATCATTTTCACAGACCTGCTATCCCATGACTCTTGAAAGATTCACATTGCTAGAAAGGATGCTCCAAATCTATTGACATTTAATCTGTCACTATCTGAAGGGGAAAAAATTAACCCATTTGTAGTTACAAATAGGCCAATACAAGAGACAGGCTTCAGGTAATGTGTGATTAAGGCTGCTTGAGAGATATATTGAAGCATATTAATATATGAAAGAGCCCTAGACCATTAACCTGAGACACCAAAAGGTATTAGTTTTTGGAAGATAAAATTAATAGATATCTGACCGATTTGTGCTAACTTTGCACAGCAGGAGACAGCAACATGCAACTGTCTATTTAGGTTCCCAGGAGGTTGAAATCATAGAATCACAGAATGATAGAATGGTTTGGGTTGGAAGGGACCTCAAAGATCACCTAGTTCCAACCCCCCTGACAGACCCAGGTACACCCTCCACTAGATCAGGCTGCCCAAAGCCCCATCCAGCCTGGCCTTGAACACTTCCAGGGATTGGACCTCTGCAGCTTCTCTGGGTAACCTGTTCCAGTGCCTCACCAGCCTCACAGTCAAGAATTTCTTCCTAATATCTAATCTAAATCCCCTCTCTTTTAGTTTAAACCCATTACCCCTTGTCCTATCACTACACTCCTTGGTAAACAGTACCTCTCCAGGTTTCCTGTAGGGCCCTTTTTGATACCTGAAGGTCACAATTAGGTCTCCCTGGAGCCTTCTCTTCTCCAGGCTGAACAACCCCAACTCTCTCAGCCTGTCCTCGTAGGAGAGGTGCTCCAGCCTTCTGATCAGCTTCGTGACCCTCCTCTGGACTTGCTCCAGCAGCTCTACGTCTTTCCTCTACTGAGGATTCCAGAGCTGGACACAGGACTCCAGGTCGGGTCTCACCAGGGCAGAGTAGAGGGGGAGAATCACCTCCCTCGACCTGCTGGCCAGACTCTTTTTGATGCAGCCCAGGACATGGTTGGCTTTCTGGGCTGCCAGCACTCACTGCCAGCTCATGTTGAGCTTTTCATCAACAAGCATTCCCAAGACCTTCTCCTCAGGGCTACTTTCAATCCACTCTCCACTCAGCCTGTAGTTGTGCTTGGGATTGCACTGACCCATGTGTAGGACCTTGGGCACTTGGCCTTGTTGAACTTCATGCAGTTGACATGCACCCACATCTCAAGCCTGTCAAGATCCCTCTGGATGGCATCCCTTCCCTCCAGTGTGTCAATTAGAATAGAATAGAATAGAATAGAATAGAATAGAATAGAATAGAATAGAATAGAATAGAATAGAATCATTAAGGTTGGAAGAGACCTCAAGGATCATCCAGTCCAACCGACCCCCCCCCACCTATTAGCCACTAAACCATGTCCTTCAGTACTGCGTCTAACCTTTCCTTAAATACCTGCAGGGACGGTGACTCCACCACCTCCCTGGGCAACCTGTTCCAATGCCCGACCACCCTTTCAGAGAAGAAATTTCTCCTCATCTCCAACCTGAACCTCCAATTGTGCCACACAGCTTGGTGTCGTCGGCAAACTTGCTGAGGGTGCACTGAATCTCACTGTCCATGTCACCAACAAAGATGTTAAACAGTGCTGGTCTCAGTACCGACCCCTGAGGAACGCCACTCGTCACCAATGTCCACTTGGACATTGAGCTGTTGACCACAGCTCTTTGCATGTAGTCATCCATCCAGTTCCTTATCCACTGAGTGGTCCATCCATCAGGTTTATGTCTCTCTGATTTAGAGACAAGGATGTCATGTGGGACAGTGTCATATGCCTTGCACAAGTCCAGCTAAATGACATCCTTTGGTCTTCCGTTGTCCACCGATGCTGTAACTCTGTCACAGAAGGCGACCAAATCTGTCAGGCATGATTTGCCCTTAGTGAAGCTATGTTGTCTGCCACCAATCACCTCCACATGTAATCTTTCTATTTACAATTCTCCACTGTAAAGAACATAATCTTTTGTTTTACTGGTTATATTCTGTATTTAAAGATTTTAAAACTTTTCAAGAAAAAAGTTTGGAATTCTTTTCCTGTTTTCTATTTAATCTATAAAATCACAGAAATACCAATAATATCCTAAACAGAAGCAAGTCCAGTGTAATAGGAAGCAAATGCTCAGAAATATTAAAATGTAATTAAAACTCAAAAAATCCTATAAAATAGTACTAGATGATTCATATATAAACCAGTATAAGTAAATCTAAAATTTTTAGATTAAAGCACAATTTAAGAAAAAATGTTTGTAACATACTACGTAAAATTAATTTTAAACCTTCTGTTGAATTTCTGACTAACAGAAGACAGGCCTCTGAAATAAGAAAGTATCCTTAATCTTTTAATGAAGGTGCTAGAGCCCAGCTGATGAACTTCTGGCCTGAAAGTCCTGGCTCTGTTTCCATTCTGCCAATTGGTTTCCACTCTGTGACTGAGGTGCTTAGGCCATAAAATGGGAATAAGATACTTTGAAATCAAGATCAGAGCACAAGCCAGATTTAACAGCTATGTATCCCATTCATTTGTAAGCAGTCCATTACTATAGTAACGAAAATATTTGCTGTATTTTAGCAGAGAAATCTGAGCGTCTGTGAATCCCACACAGAAAAAACACATAAGTGCTGAGCCCCTGTACAGAAATAGATAACTACAGTTGACAGTGGAAGAAAACAACAAGGTGTAAAGTAACAGATATTGTGGGAATGCATAGCAACCATAGGCAGTGGAAGAAGCAAAATCATACCCATACGATATTTTTTTTCTGAAGCTGTAGATAGTTAAAGCAACCACACAATGTTCAGCTTCCAAATCTGCTTCAGAACTACTACAGCAATGAGAATATCAGTTAAAACTCAGAAGTCTAAGAGTAAAAACCCTATACGCAGCTCTGAAATGCAAGGAGAAAGAGACAAAAAACACTTCTCAAGATGTTGTCCTGTTTTTGGCTGAAATAAAGTTAATTTTCTTCCTGGTGCTGGTATAGTGCTGTGTTTTGGGTTTAGGATGAGAATAATGTGGATAACACACTGGTGTTTTTAGTTGTTGCCAAGCAGTCAAGGACTTTTCAGCTTCTCATACTGCCCTGCCAACGAGAAGGCTGGAAGGCGCCAAGAAGCTGGGAGGGGACACAGCCAGGACAGCTGACCCAAACTGGCCAAAGGGATATTCCATACCATATGACATCATGCTCAGTGTATAACAGGGATGGGCTGAGAGACAGTTTGACATGAAAACTAGCTGAGCATTGGCTTCAGCTGGTAAGCAATTGTGCTGTGCATGCTTGTTTTGTATATTACTATGACTGTTATTATTATTATTATTATTAATTGTTGACTTCTTTTCCTGTCCTATTAAATTGTCTTCATCAATAGGACATTCAAAAAGTTTTACCTTTTTTTTCTTTTAGAATCTCTCCCCCATCCCCCTTGGGGAGAGTGAATGAACAGCTGTGTGGTTGTTTTACCTGCCTGCCAGGTTAAACCACAACAACTATGCACAAGTTTAAATACTTGGAGCATTCATTAAATAAAAAAATGAATAACTTTCAAAGTAATATTATTTTTCATTTAGGTCATGGTAAAATATGGACCTTTTTATTATTTCTATTGTACTAGCCATATTTCTGGTGATAAACTATAAAAACAAAAACAATGAATTATCTTAGGAACCACTACACAATTATTTGTATCTTTTCAGAATCATATAATTAGGACATAAAAATCTGGAAATATCTAGAAACACACCAATTTGTAGTATACATTCATTCTTGACCTAATTCTGGTTAATAGCAAACGTTGCTTTCAGTACAAGAGAATAGGCCTGTATAAGGAATTATTTATAAATTAGTACTTATGCATTTTCTCTAAGTACATATCATTATAGCACATGAAAATACCAAAAGAACAGCACAGTTCTCAATTAAACGCTGATTGATTTACACCAAGAACTGGTACAGTTTCAGTACTTCAGACTGATCATTATGGCTTAATTGCTGAAGTGGAAAATAAAAGGTTAGCCCAGTACTCTTACCAGCATTCTCATGGTACTGAATTCAGAACTTGGTGTGGAAAATCTTCTCAAATAACTTCCAGTGGGCTTTGCATCAGGTCACTTGGACGAAAGTTCAGTTTTACAATAGTATAGGGGGGTCTTGCAGTTAATCTCTCTACATTACTTCAAAACACTCTTGATTAACCTTTTATTAAACACTTTTCTAAAAATCAAAACCTTCAGTGACTCATGCAGTCACTGCTACTAAAATCTGACAATTTTGCTGCTAATATGTGGGACAGTGGAATCAGACTGACACTTTCTTATTTTTTACTGCTAACAGTAAAGCATGTTTTGACAGTGAAGTAGACAAATATGACATGCAGGGAGAAATGCCAGGAGCATATGTAACAAATAAGAGTGGCATTTTGCCCTTTTTACATAATAGCTTTATTGACCATAGTGGCGAGACAAAATATCAGAATTATGAGGGGCCAGCTCTTCTGATGTAAGTCAACATCACAAATCAAAGCTCATGTAAGGATATTGCAAGTTTGTTTTGAAGAGCAGTGATATTTATCTAGTGATTCTGGTTGTTCCAGAATGCAAGGAGAAAAGGAAAGGAGGGACATCTGGCTGAAATAATTCTAAATGACTGGAAAAATTTCAGTTTTTTCTTTATACCATACAACTAGCTCAATTCTTTTGTGCTTCTTTGTACTAGCAAAGAGATTGCTATTTCTTTATTTCTAGAGATAGGATTAAAGCAGTTTGACTTTTACAGACTGAGTTGAGTTTACAAGGGTAGGTGCTAGAAAATCCTTAAGTAAATAAAACCCGAAATCTTTTTTTACCTAGTCCAGTATTCTTTAGGCATGCATAAGCCCTGAATGGATGTGTGCTCTGATGACAAAATGAGTAAAATCTGAAAAAGTGTGGTAACTGTAAAAGTAAAAAGGAAAACATCTGAATATTTTAATTTAAAAGCATAATCTAATAACCAATATTTTGCATACTTTTTATTTTAATAATTTTTATTTTCTTCCAAGTTTTCTAATTCTGATATCAAATGTGAATAATAATTAAGATGATTTTTTTTAAAAGTCTGCAACACTCAAATATTGACTTTAAGGAAATTAAAATAACTCGTTTCTGTTAATCACTCTCAAAGTGCTATATACTTATATATACACATAGACTTACTGATTTCAGAAAAAGTAAAAAGACTGCACTGTAAATTGTGATGGCCTGTGCAACAGATCCAATTTATTTGATCTGAACATGGAATTAATATAGCAATTCATACACAGCTAACCAAACCCACCGGATTTTAAATGTTTCAATTTCAGCTTTGGTGACTGATTGCTTATTCTGATAAACATTGATAAATTGTTCTATAAGCTTGATTTTTGGCACTGAGCTTTGTTTTGGGGAAAAAAAAACAAACAAAACCAAAAAACCAAACCACAACACAAATCAACAGTAACAAAAATCCCACAGCTACCTAATCCCTTGCGTTAACATTTTTGTACCAAATCCTTTTTGTAAAGCTCTTCAGAAATCAATGCACTGACCTCACTGGACCTATGGATTTATTTAGTCATAAAAAAAAGATCCAATGCCATGTATCTTCATCTATGTAATTATTGTTTTCATTATTAAAAGTTGTAAGGTATGGTAAGTAAACTACCAAAAAGAAATATGAAAACCCCTAATGTTACCTGTCACAGGTAATTTTATTACAGTTAATAAGTTGCATTATATTGAAAATCCGAGAATATTTTTATTAACACATTACCTTTTTTAGCACCTACTTTCTCAAAAACTCCTTTACAAATTTTCACCCCTTGAAATGACTTACTGTATTCCCTCAATTTCATTAAGAACAATTACAGCTCTTAGAGAAATAAGCAAGAAAGAAAGGAGCACGTCAGTGAGAGACTACTACTACAAATGACTGCTCTAAGAATCAATGGTGTTATGTTTATACCTTCATGGTGACTAGAAAGGTGAAGAATGAAAAATATTTGGTACTTATATTTCTCAGGAAAAGACAGAAGGCTATAATGATGTGTGAAATACACTGTTTCAGGAAAGAATCAGTCATACAAACATTCCTTCTCTGGTTTCCTTTTTTTTTTTTGTACTTGTATTTAATTACTGTGGATGTTTATTCAGTAAAAGCAGTAACAGTTTGCAGTCTTCTTGATGACTCTTTACTTCAAAGAAACAGAGGAAAGCAGGGGTTTTTCTGTTGTGTTTTTGTTTTTTGTGTTTTTTTTTAAATTTATTTTTGGGGTTGGGTTGTGTTGTTTTGTTTTGGGTTTTTTTTAAAGAGGTTAAAATGGAGACCAGTGTAACAAAGTTTGATAAGTAATTGTGAAAGATGCTTCTGGTAATAATTAAGATAGTTTCTTAAAGGTTTGATTCAAGTTTTCTTTAAATCTGTGGGAAAATCTCCACTAATTCAGTGATGAGTTGCTGTGGTGTTCGATAATAATTTGATATCAGTGTTTCAAGGATTACGGTTTGGGCAACGGGCATACTGAATAAACTGACTAACAGCAGAAAGAAATTTCTAATTCTGTTATAACAGTAAAGGCATTCTGGAGGAGAACATGCCCACCAGCCACTGGTAGAGACAATATGCGAGACTGGACTCAATACTAAAGCTCCAGCATTATTGGAGACACAAACACTGTATGTCTTGTCTGAAATTCAGTTCTGAAAAATAAAGTATCCCTGTCTATGTATACTAATCAGCTGTGTCCAATACTGAAATATTATATTTTAATTGTTTTATATAGACTTTACAATCTGGAAAAAATTATTACGACTATTTCCTTCAGAGTATAACTGTATATTCTGGTTACTGCAATCCCATGCTGGCTGTTGCAGTTGTGCAGAAAAGCACGGGTGAGAACTATGAAATACTCCAATTATCTTTTATACTGGATTTTTACTGTTATTCAGCTTATCTGCACTGTGCCCTTAGTCATGCCAAAAATTCTGTGTATACCACCATCTTTGAAATACCCTCACATTTCTTAGAACAACAAAAAACTTCAAGAAGGGAACAGGAAGAATTTGTCATAGACTTTAGAAATTAAAAAATTGTATTTATAAAGTAAAACAATACAAAGAATACATCAATAAGAAAAGTATAAACATAATTAAGAAGGCTAGTACTGCTCAGCAGCTGGCATTCTATAAGTTCGTACAAGGAAATGGAAAACTGTGGGAATATAACATATAACTTGGAAAGTTCCCATCTAGAAAGACTGTTTTGGTATGTTCTAATAAGGCAGTTTTCCTTTGTATTTGAGGACAACTGTGATTAACCATCTAAATGGAAAATAAATACATAAATAAGTATACTTACTACGTCTGTCAAATGGGTCTTAGTGTAGAATCACTGGAAGAGAAAATAATGCAATAAGGAATATTTTCTAATACAACAAAAGTTGTCATATTAAAAAGGACAAAGAGAGTAGTTTAGAAATTTACTGTTTAAAAATCATTAAAGCTGCAGTTTGATAGGATTTAGTATAGAAAGTAGCAGAACTCAGGGGTTCCTAAAAGCCTACCAGATTACAATAAAAATTCAGATTTCCTCCAGAATAACTGTCCCTCCCTTCCTTATCTTTCCCTTTCCTTTTCTTTCTTCCTCTTTCTCGTTCCTTTCTCTTTTTCTCCTATTGTCCCTCTTGATGTCTCTTATTGAAATAATATTTTTATTCATGAATATTCAGTATGCACAAATTAGAATACATAAAGGAGCAAAAGTATACAATGATTTCTACTAGAAAGTAACCCCATTTATCAAACTGTATTGGAAGTTTCATTTCACAGAAGGTTCCAAGATAATACAGATATCAAAAGGCAGGAAAATATGAACAATATCTGAAAATTAAAAGTAATTTGAAGGAAGTTTATCAAAGTGTCATGGACTAGAAGTCTATGAAATCTTAATGTGCCAGCAAAAAATATATCAAGCAGATTTATTAAATTATGCTCTAATAAACTTCAGCAAAAGTGAAAATAGAATTAAGATCACATTTTTTTCTTTTTCCTGTACTATCTTTCTAGCTTCTGGTATTCTGTAACTTGCCTGTGATGGTGGCCTGTGTCAGCTGCTTCGCAAAAAGTTGCAAAAAAAATCCATGCCAGAAAATAATGTCATAACCTGCATAATGAGGAGCCTTTCTAACCCCTTGGTTTAAGAATAGAAAAATATCTCACCTTATGGAAACTTCAGCATAAAAAGCCATTTCGGTTTAGCAGAAATCTTATTCTCTGAGAGTATAGCAGTAGAAACATGGTTTTTCTATGCCTTTGTCACACTACCTGCTACTCATCTTTTCAGTGCACTTTCTGTGGATCCTCTCTGTACTTATCGTTTTTGTCAGTTTTCTCTGAACATTTTTATATAATTTATGGGCAGAGTGACCAGAAATCATCAGTGTTCAAGGTGAAGCTGTACTGTTGGCATACATAATATCACTATGGTATCTCTAGTACTATTTTCAACCATGATTTTTATGTATATGTAAACATATTTTTTCTTAGTTGATCTCTAAAATCATGCAGTTTTCTCCTTCCAGCTTCTCCTTCCCTAAATTCTACAGTTAAATTGCAGTTTGATAGTTCAAAATATACTTTCTAAGGTATGCTACCTTGTATTCATGAACAGGGAAGTTTAGTTTTCATAAACTCTTCCTTTACTCTAGTAGATACTCTATTATCATATTGATACAGTCTTAAATCATTATGAATCATCTGCCAATTTTGTTCCAGATCATTAGCAAATATTCCACAGCAGTCAGTGATTATACAGTCCTTGTACAGAATACTGGTAGTTGCCACTCTTAACTTGTGAACTGACCAAATTGTTAATTTATTCATGTCTTTGGTTTCTATCTTTTAGGTAATATGTTCTCAAAGTTTGTTGTTGGTTTTGGTTTCTTTCTGGTTTGTTGTTGTTTTGTGCAAGGTCTATGAAGTTCCCTAAAGTCTGTTAGACTTGTCTGAAGATCTTACTAAAAAAAAACTTGTTGCTTGCTCTTTCTTTTAAAGCTTTCTCTCTCTTAACTCTCTCATGAAGAGAGAGATCTCTCTATGATCTGTGTCTTCACTTCTAAACCCCCTTTTTCCTGAAGACACTAATATCTACTCATACCCATTTCCTTTTCTAAGCTATTCCTTCTTTTTTCAGGCTTCTGAATGATGGGACAGAACTGCCAAAAAATGGATTATATCTACTAGAAATTACTGCATCAAAGCAGAGTACATGATACTGTTTTGTTTTATGCTGAAGACATAGAGGTGACAGATCTCAAACCGCAGGGTGGTATATACTGACTTTGATGGTTAATGTACCATAACAATCTCCTTTCATCTGGTGTATTCACTTCTTATTCTCCATAAGAGTTCCCTTATCTAAATATTTTAACCCACTCTGATAATCAAATTTTCCAAAACCAGTACTGTGTCTTTACTGCTCACCCTGTCTGCTGATCTTTGGAAGGTTTTGGATATCGATGACTGATTCATATGTCTCCTCAAATTAAACTTACCCAAAAGAAAACAAATCTGAAAGAAAAAAACTTAATGAAATATTTTCTTCATGTTTTATTTAACTCCCTGACCACTAATGCTTCTATTTTTATTGAAGGTGGGCAGGCTTTCAACTTCACTTTTGTTTCAGATCTCTCTTTCCAAGGCTATACTAATTCACTAGATCTATCTACCTCATCCTTTATGACCTTCCCACTATTCACTGCTTTCATTGAAAAAAGTTCTACTGATAGAAGTCTATTCATATCTCAGTCATTGCAGAAGTCTATTAATTTCTGTCATTCCTGTTTGGTTGTTTTTCTTTTTTCCCTAGCGTCTTTAGCACTTGTATTGCACACAACAAATTCATCCACTCTGTCTCTGCCACCGTGACCTTTCTGGCTGATTGTTTCCTGTTTCTCTCCCTACGTACTTGTGTTATATTGAGCTTTTTTCTCACTAATTTCAACTCTATTTCACTTTCAAAACTAGGAACCTACCTACATTTATTGCAGTTTTTCTGGTTGTGCTCTGTCTTCTGTCAACGTAGCATGAATCATTTCTATGCTGTTAGTAATTTGACTTCTTCCCGCATGCAGATCACCCTTTTATGTCACGCAACTTGGGCATCTGGCACGAAACTTCGATGTTCTGGAGTGCAGAGATGCAGGTGCTAGAGTATCCCAAGCACTGCTTAAGGCAGCAGCTTTGCCAGCTCTCTGCCTTTTCCTGTCGTGCAAGTGTATGATGGGGAGAAGCAGCTTGTGTGCTTTCTCAGGCAAAAAATGCAGGTTGGTATTCTCTGTGTGTGACAGCAGAAAGGGCAGGAATCACCTATCCTGTAGAGCAACACCATGATATGGAGTAAACCACTAACACAGGATCTCCATCTGCTTCTTTCTAGAACATTTAAAATACCCTGACCAACCTGCTCGAGCTCAACCTACTTCATCACAGTGTTTGGACTAGATGATCCCAAGAGGTTCCTTCTGACCTAAATGATTCTGTGATTCACTTATTTTTTTTAAGAGTCTTTTTTCAAAAGTCACTTCCAGATAATTTCTGTTTCTCCTCTCCATTGTACTTTTTCTACTCTTTTACTTTATTAAGCAAATAATATAATACATTCATTTAGAACCCAATGGAAAAATAAAAACCCCTCTACACTGCCAAGAATATGGTATTAGTATATTGTGATTGTGCAATAGTTGATTTAATGATTTCTCTTCCTTACTCTTAAGTCTCCATAATCATCTATTCATATTATTTTCTTTTTATTTCTAATGTAGAATCAGGAACTACTTTTTCTGTCTGTGAAAATGCTGAAGTACCTGTAGCTCTGAAGAAATAATGCATGCTATCTGTGAAGGCATCACTTCCTCACCGCAGAGTGCCAAAACCCTTTCTTTTTGACTTTACAAGGCTTTTGTATCACATGAACATCACTGGTTGATGCCCAAATACTAATCAAATACTTCTACGTCAATTGCAGCCTAAGGTCATGATTCAAAGTCTGATTCTGCACTGTGATTCCACAGGACACAGCCCAGAAAGTACAGCTTTGTAAAGTAAGTTTACTCCTGCAAAATCCTAGACTTCTTTGAAGGTCTAAATGATGCTTTATTAGAGCAGTTCCTGACCACTAAAATGCAGAAGATCACATTTTTAGCTCTTTGCAGGCTTCCAAGAAGAATTACTGTAAAGCTGTGAATTACAGACAGTGATTCCAACCTTTTAATAGTAAAATCTTACTAAGAAAATTGTCACTGCTGTGTATGCAATTGTTCAACTTTACTACTTGTTCTTGGGGATTGCAGCTGCTGCCTGTTCCCCATTCCCTCTAGCAGAAGTACACATTCAGAATTTATTACTCTGTTTCCTGTGATTGTACTGCATGTATGAAACCCAGCTCACAGGTGAGAAGGATGATTATAAATGAATCCTCTCCCTGATTCTCATTGGGTTCCGTAGGTAAAGGACAAAGTGAGGGTACTCTGCTTCTAGCAAGTGAATGAAGATTTTATTAAAAGTTCTGTAGTAGTGCATCAGTAAGAAAAACAAGAGTTATGATTTCTCAATTGTTTTTAAATAAGGCAAATATCTTTAGTATTTCATGTTAGATTATTTTTAGTCAGATTGTGCATCTTGTCTAAACCTCTAAGCAGTTTGATAATGTAAATGGTGTAGATTGCTGCAAGGTGCCCCTCTAGCTGCAAAAGCAACTGTGAAAACACCAAACTGCATTCTCTTCAGCTTTATGAACATTAAGGGAAATTGCATTTCAAGGGGCATGAGACAAACCTGACTCTTTGTCGTGGTTTTAACTCAGCTGAAAGCAGGACACTCTTTTAAGCTAGAGTTATGTGATGCTGATTCAGAAGGGTAAGACTTGCTTGTACAGACAATACAGTGTTTTTCTGTACAGTGGTCCAAGTTCTCACAGAAAAAAATTCTTACAGAAACTAAAACTTGTGGCAAACGTATGGCATTTTCTGCTTCAAATACCAGTGTCACTCCTCTGATTTTGTTCCCTGTAATGTGAACAATTTACAGCTGAAATTGAAAACAAACTACTTCCACAGTAATACACATACAGTTCTTGTCCCCATTACAAACCATATGACTGAATTTGAAGCTGTTATGAATATGTAGCTTAATCTCAGTGAGCTGTAAGCACTTCACTAAGATATCAAAATTAGAAATTTGAGTTATCTTACAGTGTTGTCAATGATAAAAAACCCTATAGTGATTGATCCTCTCATGAGAAAATTGGCATGGGAAGTGCCTTGCTTTTAGAATAAGTCTCACAATGGACTAAACTCCTTACTTCCGTGAAAAAACTTAATGTTTAAGCTGGGCTCCACTGAAGAGAATTCAGGTAGCACAGTGGTGAAGGCTTTCTAAGAAACCATGTAACAGAACAAATTAGAAAATTTTATACCCCAAAATTATACGGGTTTAAAAGAACTACTGTACTCCTGGGACATTATGGAGTACAGAACAGATATTGCTAATCAGCATCCCAAGGGAATGCATTTAAGGCAGCAGCTTTGACAGCTCTCTGTCTTCGTCCATGAGGCAAGTGCATAACACAGGAAAAGCAGGTCATGTGCTGTTTCAAGGCAAAGACAGGTTGCTACTTTCTCTCTCTGTACAGCAGTAGAAACAGGAGGATTAACCTTCCTATAAGGCAACACTGTGATACAGAGAAAATCATTATCGTGGGGTCTGGTTGTGTTTCTTTCTATTTAAAAATCTAGCTTAATTTTCCAACACCTTCATCTTTTGAGACCATAGCACACTTTTATCTTCAAAGGTCTGTAGTGATCTGACTTGTGTTTCATTTCAGCCACTCTTTTGGATGCAGTGTTCCACTTTCCTTTTCTCCTCAAGGCTCAAATATTCCTTTCTTTTTTTTTCCAGTCTCATGTTTAATAGCAAATATAGAGGATTAATTCAGATTTGCTAGACAAAAGAAGCTTATTGAGCAAGTGACTGAAAATCTAAGGGAGTTGTTTGCCTGAACTGGCTAGTGGAATGAACAGTGTGTTTGCTTCATGCAAGTAAGCTAATTAAGGTTTAGTTATGTTAAAACTCAAAAATCTCTACTATAAATTTGCCTGAATGTGTTTTGTTGCAACAGTGAAGAGTGTACCAGTCATCTGAAATAGAAAAAGTGCCTGTGGTGTAAGAACAGTGGAGCTCTGTTCAGATGTGTTTTGCTTCACAGTACATCAAATTGTTGTGATGACACAGACTATCATTAACCAAGAATGTCTGTGTGTAGTACTGTAACCTCCTTCTGCTGTAGAGTTCTGAATTACCTGCAAAGTGGTGTATCACTTTCTTTTAAAGAAGTAACAGAAGACATACCCTCCAGTCATGAACACACTCCAGAAGTGTTTTCAGAAGCACTAATGCAATAAATGCAGTGTTAAAGTCCTCCAATAAAAAAGAAAAAAAGAAAAGTGTTTGTTATGCACTATATTCACAGATACACTGCAGAGGTTGTAAAAGTGCTTAAAAAGGAATTGGCTGTAAACATGTATATATGGCATTCACTATATGGACCTATCTTTACAGTACCTAATTGATTTACCGGTGTAAAAAACATCATTTTTATAAAGATACAACTGCAAGAAAATATCTATATATTTGGAAATCTTGGTTGTCTGTTATAACCTCTATAATAGATGAAAAAAATTAAAGGTTATGTGCAAACTATTTGAAGTGTCCATGGTAGACTAATTTATCAGGCAGTTCTAACTTGTTTTAAAAAGGACTTGTTTATCTGTTTTTATAGACATTATAATTGCATGAAAATCCTCTGTAACCAGTTCATCTATGATAAATCAGGGACTGAAACTATCTATTTAAAAATGTGCTGAAACTATCTACTTAAAAATATCCCTC
>VWZZ01001188.1:14423-55777 GCA_013399095.1 Psophia crepitans
AGTTACCCAGGTCCTCCTTCTTGCCCTTTTTGTAGACTGGAGTGACATTTGCCTTCCTCCAGTCCTCAGGCACCTCTCCCGTTGCCCATGACTTGCCAAAGATGATGAAGAGAGGCCTAGCAATGACTTCCGCCAGCTCCCTGGCATAAGCATGATAAGCATGATACAAAAATTGTAATATACAGTGGAATCACAATACAAACTAATTCCCTGGGCCAGTCTCTACAAGCTTCACTGTCACAAAGTGGGAGGTTTTCTCCTAGTTAGAGAGGTCCAAAATCATTGACTGAATAAAAATATAGTCTGGAAATGTTTAGATGGCCTGTAGAGTGTGGCATTCTTAGTATTTTGTTCTTCCTAGCAGTTCGCATTCTCCTGCTTAATTTGTAAGAATGAATGCTGTATTTTTTTCCATGTTAAGCCCTAGCTCTCATTTTAGACAGTATTTCTGAAGGACAAATCTTGTACTTCACTGAAATCAAGTCCTGAAAGCTGTCAGAGAAAAGAGGAGAGCCTTCATCATGTCTGTCATTATTTGGAGATTCAGAGTCAAGGACTCCAAGCATGATGTGCATGATGTTTCAGATCTGAGATCTGTCTACATTGAGGAGGAGGCACAGCTCACTTGAAACATATCCAGGATCATGTTTTTTCTGGCTCCAGCAAGAGTTTCATGTTTAAATGACAATTACATCAGATGTACCTTGTGGCGTTAGTGTGTCACATGCCAGCTCTGCTGTGCAGGAACAGGGTGGCCTTCTGTGCCATCCTTTGTGGTGGGAAGTTACACTGAGCTGTAAAGACTATAATACCATGTGTAGTATAGCCTAAATACCACCGCTGATGATTTTTAGACATTCTGACTGAAGCGAGGTAAAAGCAAAGCCACTACAGTTAATATTCAATTTAAAAAAAAAAGAAAGATGGGGGAAGACAGCAGCCTAGATAAGATGTGTATACTACAAACCATATATACACAAAGCTATACTAACCTTTGAAATACTTGTGAACAGTTTCTGTGGAGAGCAGAGGTAGATTTTAAGCAGCAGCATTCAAAATGCAGAAAGCAGCAGGTGGTGTGCATCCTACTTTCTGTGCCATTGCATTGGAGTCAGGGGTCTCTGGTGAAATCTCATAATGAAACAGTCAGATGCTCTGAGAAATTGAATACAGCTCAGCAAGCAGATCTGAACTAACATGAAATGCCTGTCTGCCAGTAAATAGATAATTGCACTCTGTTGTTTAATTGAATTTTCATGAAACTAAAATAAGTTTTCGTAAAATCCACCACGAAGATGTGTTCTGCTTGTGAAACCTGTATATAGGGGATTAAGCTATTGTCGGGGTGGGGGTGTCTCTATTAGGTACACAGATAATGCTTGAGATTAAATTGTTATAAAAACAATACAACTTCCATATATTATGCAACTTGGAATTTTTTTTAGCCCAAAGTCTTTTTATTGCTGCTGGTGTTACTGGTAGTGATCTGTTCTTAGATGGATTAGAGTTGGGGAACATTATTAGGCTACAAAATGTTCTGCTGTTTTTGCAAAACCACCTTGCAAGCTGTCATGCATACAGGGTTAGTCTGCATTTCTCAGCTACCCTCATTCTAAAGGGTAAAAAGCACACTACTGGACTATGGGAGGGGTCTTTTTTTAAAAAAAAGGAAAAAATAAAATAATCCTTCTGATTCACATTCTTTCTCACAAGGATATAATGTCAATGGCTTGGCCTGCAAGTTATTTCATCATAACCTCCTCTGTTCTGCTCTGTGCTTCATGAACAATTTTTCATGGAGGAAAGGCTGGATATTGTCAAGAACATTCTTCTCTTTGACAATAGTAAGAATTTTCTGATTCTCTGAGGTACTGTGAGCAAGGTTAATAATTCCTGTTTGTTGCTTTGTTCACAATTATGTCTGCTGGCCGTTACAATCTCACTCTTATTTCTAATTCTGAGATTTGACTCCCAGCTAGGGAATCAGAGGATTAGTATTTACTTTTCATCTATATCCTGTACAGGTTGCAGTGGGGAATCAGGCATATGTAAGTGACTCCCTCATAACTCTCACTGATGAAAACTGCAGTGCCTAAGCAGAGAACCTTTTGCTTGGTTTTCAGAGGTCCTTTTGGTTTGGATGACCAAATGCAAATAACTGGAAGGCACTGCAGCTACAGATATCTTCGAGGAATCTCCTTGTGATTCCCTGAGTAGTTCCAAAAAATCCCTCTGACTTAATTTTCCTACCATCCCTCTTATTCACTCTGCTTCTGAAAAGCTTTGAACAGTGTTCAAAATCACTTGTTTGGAAGGCTTTTTTTTTTTCTTTTTTGTTACCTTAATTGCTGAACATAAATCTTGGCCACTGTCAACCTTCAGTTTCTCAAATGAGTAGCATTGCTATTCCCAAGCAAATGTAACTTAGCCCTTTCCACAGGAATCAGCCTTTAACAAATAAATTGACAAAGAAACTGATGATTCAAAGTCTTAAGTGTTTGAATTCCATAAGGTAGGAGCATGTTCTCAAATATGTAAGGCATGTAAGACATGACATGGTGTCACACAGATCAACACACCAACTCAGCCACAATGTACACTATCATCTGCTTTGGTTTTACTGGCCATAAAAAGAGACAGGGCAGGAATCAAACAGCAATTCTGTTGTTTTGTTTTGTTTTTTTTTTACAGGAGGATTGTGGTTTTGCCAAGAGATACATGATTTTCAAAGCTTGTTCCAGGATACTTGGAAATTATACGCAAGAATATACAGAAAAAGAAACATTAATATACTTTCAACCAGTCAAATATTAGAAGCAGAAGAATGTTGTGAAAATAAATTAACTCATGTTCCTGAAGCATTCAGATAGTGTACTGAAGAACATCATAGAAACATCAATATGGAAATCAGTAAGTCTGGAGCTTAAATAATATGTTGATTCAATGAGTCCTTTAATCTTGTGGAGTGAATAAGGCTACGTTCCTATGGAAAAAAATGATACATAAGCATGCAACTATTTGCAAAGGCAATCCCAATCTTGTGGAATTTTCTAACTTTTAGGGTCTTTCAGTTTTACAGTGTCAATGTTGCATAGCTGTTTATGTGTCTAGATGTGTAATTCTCTAGGTTTAATAAAAAAAATCCATATAATTATGATGTGGGATTATATCATATACCACATCCTGACCTGCAACACAGATTTCTGACAAGAGAACTAACAGTAACTAGCAATAGAATTAAGTTGACTAATCTCCACTAGAGATTATGTTAAATACACTTGGGCATTAGGTTTCTCAGCTGGAGTCATCCTGGACAAACTGTGGTTTTCCGCATTTTAGCAGACTATGGTGGGCACTGCTTCTTTTGCCCTGTCTTTTTCAGTCTATTGCTCTGCTAAGCACTTACTCTCTCTACTTGCTTCTACATTTGAATCCTCCTAGCATCCTATGTTGATTCAGCTCCTACTCCTCACAGTATTCTTCCGCTCAGTCTCTGTCTACTTCCCCAGCCATTCCCAGTCTTACCGCTCAGCTACTTGTATCATTAACACTGTTTTCCTATGCCAGATCTACATGTTCCTCTCCAGTCTTCTCCTTTTACTTTCCCTCTTCTGTGGGTTGTCTGCACCAGTGTTCTTGAGGAAAAGTCCTCTTCTTTCTAGGTAAGTGCTTCTTCTATTCATAGTCTTTTTTTTTTTTTTTTTTCAAATTTTCCAAAATCGTAGCCTCCAGTTCTTCCTATCTTCCCAGTTCTCAGGTATAGCCTCTTGAAGCCACTCTCCTTCTCCCATTCAGCTGTTCCAAGATCTTTATTCATCCTATGATTCCCATATGCAAAACCCACTCCTACCACACTGGCCTCAACTAGTACCTGCTCTCCAGTTTCAGTCTTCCTTTCTTACGCTCCAGTTTCTTCTTCCCCTAGGCCCCTCGTGTTTCACACAGTCTACTCCCGCAATGCCTCTCTGTGTTTTAGGCCATTCCACTGCATAGGCTGTGTGTCAGCACTGGGAAGACAAAAAGACTGGGACATGTTCAGTACCTTCTATCACAAAAGAGCCAGATATTTCAAAGAGCACTTTATCTTAAGCAGGCTTGCAATACTAAAATGAAACATCCTCAGGACGAGCTAAGTATTTGGAAGCATTCATTGTCATATTTTATCAAGGTTTCCACTGAACATGTGTGAACGGAGTTTTTTCAGATGTATGCAACCTGGCTAAATGCAGTCAAAAGGGAAGACAGTTAGGGACTCTTTCTATGAAATGGTTGCTATTTTCTTTCACATGCAATACACAATGTATTACTTGTTTTAGTTTTTCCTTTGAAAAAAATACAACCACACATTTTTAAACAATGTAATTCTGCTAATAATTGTTATGCCATTGTCCATTGCTAGCAAGGTCCAAGAAAAGACTCATTGTACTGTGAATGACATCTGAGATATCAAGTAAATCTATTACATTCACTGTACTTACACCCACATAAGCTACTAAGGCTGAACTGCAACTAATACTGAAACGCATCCATTGGAAGGTAAAAGAGTTAAAAGATAATCTGTAGATTACCTTCAAAAGACACACCAAAAAGATCGAATTATACAGGGCTACAGGTGGATGAAGAGATCAAAAGTTAATATGGCAGTATTTACTGCACATTTGCCAATGCCATAAAGAAAGGATTATCTAAATAGAAGGGCTTACTGTAGCCAAAAGGAATGATATGAATATGAATACAGTTTAGCATGAATCACTGTATTGAAGATGCTCCTTATTAATAATTCAATAAAATTCAGCAACAGTATCATGAAGCTCATTAGCTTATGCTGCAATTATTATCAAGCTATTAGCTGACATACCAAGTTATCATTTAACAAGTCTATCAGGAAATATAGAATTATTAATAGGTAGCATCCAGAAATTACCTTTTAATTAACCTCACAGAGAAGATAAATTATCAATATTATCTCCATTTATTTTTAGACAAAACATGTCCAGATACATAAAAAATTGATGCGAGCTTTGAACTACTGGCAAATCGTCAGCATAGTCTTAATGCACCTTCGGGATAACAGAGAGTAGAACAAAGACTAATGCAGTCATGTGGGTCTGATACCCAGAAGGCCATCCATGCAACCGTATTTTGGCATCTGCAACAAATTAGGAGTAAAAGTTACAAGATTCATAAAGTAAGGTGCTTTTGAAAAACTCTTATTGGTTTCAGGTGGATCTTGTACACTTACCTCCTCCTTGTCCCTCTGAAGGTCTTTCTGGTATCCTCTATCAGTCAAATCCTATAATTAGGCATCAAAATGTTATTGTTATCTGGTGACCTATAAAACACCATTATTAAGCACATTCACTCTTAATTATCCTAAATTTATAGTAAGCTGTGGCATATGACTTTTATACAATCTTTTAAGACGATTGGATAGATCCCCATCACTTTATGGCAGAAAAACAGTAGTTGGTCTCAGAGCAGATGGTCCTGAACCCTTCTACACTGTAAATATGTTGTGAGTAAGAAGGAGAAGTAATTATTCCCAATTCTACTAGGAACTTACTTTTTGTAAGACAAGGAAGGGTGGAGAAATCTCTCCTTTCTCCAGAAAGTTGCCACAAAATTCTGTCCCATCATTAGAAACAGTACTGGGAAGGGGAGTTAACTTGTCCTTTGCTTGCTGCATGCAGGCGGGGTAAAAACTTCTTCTTTGTTATTGCTATAAACCCGAGCTAAAAATAACAGGATTTCTGCTATTATAGGTTGCATTTCCAATCATTGTATTTACTGTTGCAGCAGAGAATCCTAGCTTTGGCTCTCTACTGTATCAAATCACCGTAGTGTGCTTTAAGAATTCAGTCATCCTAAACCACAATCTTTCTGATTAGGTGCTGATCACAGAAATAGTCCAGTGGAATGTTAATTACTTAGTAGCGGACTAGAACTCTTCATTCCTTCTGGATTTCAGTAAATGGATGGTAAGAAGAGACCTTGTTCTCCAGACTGGACGTGGCCTGAACTCCTCTGCAAATGACAGTATTTAAACTGACAAGGTCAGATTGACATTTTCAGTACTTATTCAGATGAAAGATCTAGAAGTAATGAAGATATGTTCAGTTCTCTGAAGTGGATTGAAACAACTTAATACTTTATCTTTCAGGAAGGTATCAAAATCGTGCTTTGTTACTCTTAATGAGAATGGCTCTAATATGGTGCCTGACTCTAAGTGACTGGGAAAACTAAGGGTGAAATCCTACCCGCGTCACAGCTAATAAAAAAAACTGCAATTGACCTTCTTTTTAACAGCTTTTGAAAATAAAATTGTAAACTTGATAACAGGATGATAGTGTTAAAAATACAATTTTCATATTTCAGGCTTTCCACAAATCTTTAGGTAAACAGAAAAACAAGGCCCTATCTCTAAAAATATCCAGTAGTATCATCTCACAAGAAACAGTTACCAACAAAACTAGAATGCTGTTATCTGCAAGCAATTATAATGTCACACATGCTTTACAATTAAACAGTCATGAAATTCTGATCTACTTTAATTTCTGAAAGATAGTTTACCATATTGCACAATGTAATTTCCATAACTTCCTGTCTGAACTTTTAAACACGTCTTTCTTCTTTGCTTTTTCTCTGAATAATTTCAAAATTATTTCACTTTCCCTCATATTTCCTCATTCTTAATCTGCATCCTCCTTCCATCATTCTTCTGCATTATAACCAAAGTTAACATCACTGCTTACACAAAAGCATGTCCAAAAATAGAGGTAGTTTATAAAGGAAAATAGGTAAACGCATAGTTTATTATTGAAGTACTAGCTTGAGCTGAATAAATATGTTGATATATAATCTATGTTGTCTGATTAAAATCTGGCTATGAAATTATTGATTTCTAGTTTGCTACACCAATTTCATTGTGCAAATATCACTCGTTGGTCTCAAGTAATAAACACCTAGCAAGCTGTTGCTTTACCTGCTGTGTTTTACCTAGTTATATTAAGAACACAGGAAAAGTACTAAGACAAAATATAAACTTCCTGAACAAAAAAATCCTCCAAGACAGCTAATCAACAAAAACAGAAAAAAATCCCTCCAAGCCCCTCCAAAACCTCTTCTCTGCACTCAAAGAAACTCTACCTTCTGCAATTTCTGCAATTCCTAATATGTTAATAAAACATTAAATCTTCCCCCCCTCAAAATTCTGTGACCAGAAGTAATTTAACAGCTTCCCCAAAGTAATTATTTTCCCATTAGCACTATTTTACTGTGGTGCCCCAGATTCAGAGGACTACAGTTATCAAAAGTATGACTTATTAGTATTTAAATATCTTATGTAAAATAAAAGACATGAAGGATAGTTTATGTGACATTGAAAAGGATATTAAAAAATAGCAGTATACTGCCTGTGATTTCAATCTTATTTTTTTCTCCAGGATAATTAGTTTCAGTTATAATTTGTTCCTCAATTCCATCTTCATTTGCAGATGTTAAGAAAACTATTTTAAAGAAAAAGCATGGTAAGCTCACTAGTTCTAATGTGGGTCATATTTCAAAATATTTACACCAATCTTTAGTCAAGGAGATCATGGCAAGCTGTTATAATGCTACTGTAGATTACAACATCTTTGACAAATCTTACATCTGGTACAGAATATGGGAAGTTAACAGACCGTTAAAAGTCCTTTAACAACTTTTGAGGGTGGTTAGCCAACCACATAAATCAGTGGTTCAGCAACATTAATATGGGAATTAACATTGTTTGTGCAATCACACAAATAATATGCATAATTTAAAAGTTCACTTTTTTTCTTGATTGTTCCGTATGCCTTTCATGGCTTGATGACATAAATTCTCAAAAAGGAGACTACAGGTTACTAACATTTGATTTGTAATTAAAGCACCTCTTTCATTTGCTACATACTTCTGTGATGAGCAGGAAACCAGTACCTGGCCTCAAAATTGCAGTACCAGGATGCCAAAGGCATGGAAAACTGGCAGCGCCAGGGCTGGCAGTACCCCCAAAACTCCACAATCACAAGAATCATAGAATGGTTTGGGCTGGAAGGGACCACAAGGATCACCTAGTTCCAACCCCCCTGCCATGGGCAGGGGCACCCTCCACTAGACCAGGTTGCCCAAAGCCCCATCCAACCTGGCCTTTAACACTTCCAGGGATGGGGCCTCCACAACTTCTCTGGGCATCCTGTTCCAGTGCCTCACCAGCTGCACAGTAAAGGATTTCTTCCTAACATCTAATCTAAATCCACACTCTTTTAATTTAAACCAATTCCCCCTTGTCCTATCACTACATTCCCGGATAAACAGCCCCTCTCCAGCTTTCCTGCAGGCCCCCCTTCAGGTACTGGAAGTACTACGTGGTCTCCCTGGAGCCTCCTCTTCTCCAGGCTGAACGAGCCCGACTCCCTCAGCCTGTCCTCTACCAACTAGCCCCAAACTAGTGCATCTAGTCTAGACCAACAGACTAAACTGTTAAAATACAACAGAGAGCATAAAGACGAGCAGAGGCATTCATGGCCCTGGACAACCCCCCAAGCCGCCTCACCCAACACGGCCCCGCCGCCACAACCCCAACCTCTCCCCTCAGAGCCTCCTCCCGCCACGCTCGAGCCCGCCTGCCCCCTCCTCCTCCCCCCGAAGCCTGAGGTGACGGGAAAGGGAGGGTGGACGTTGCCGGCCCTCACGCCTTTACCCATGCGTACGAAGCCACTCGTACCCCTTCCGCACCCGCCTCCCTCCGGTTCCAGGCAGGGCAGAGCAGAGCAGGGGAGGGGAGTGGAGTGGAGTGGAGGGAAGGGAAGGGAAGGGGAGGGGGTAAGGAGCGGGAGTAAGGGGCGGGAAGAAGGAGGGCGAGGCGCCTCCGCGGGCCGGGCCAGCGCGGCCACGGGAGGTGGAGGAGAGGGAGGGAGCATATCAGCTGACCGTATCCCGTGACGGCCCCAGGCTTGACGGCGGCTGCGCCGAGAGGGCGGTCTTGGTGCTGGAGCTAAGATGGCGGCCTCCAGCACCAGACACTGAGGGAGTTGGAGAGGTGTAGCGGCTGCCGCCTGGTCAGGTGAACGGTGAGGGCCGAGGGCTCCGCTCAGTGGCCCTTCCCCCGTATCGCCGGCAGCGGCGGGAAGCGCAGTGCTGGTGGGGGCAGGTCCGGGCAGCTCAGGCTCCCCGGCCAGGTAAATCCTAGCGGCGGGGGAGATGAGGAGGTGGTGGCGACCTCCGCCTCCTTCCACGGCCCCGGGCGGGGCCGTTCGGCAGCGAGGTGCTGCTCGAGGCCGTGTGATTGGGAGGGTGCGCCCGGCCTTTGGGGCTGTGAGGGAGCGGGGGCAGGGCTGGAGGCAGCGCTCTCTCCCGCCTGGGGGCAGATGCTTCCGCCAGCAAAGTCCCCGGCCGTGGAGGGGGAGAGGCGAGCGGGGGGTGCCCGTGGCCTGGGTCGGCCCGTGTGGGCCTGATCCCCAGGTGTCGTACCTGTTCTGTTACCAGCTGCTCTCAAACCTGTCTCTTCCTGTATCTCCGGGGAGAGGCTGGGCTTTTCTCTAGCCTCGACCCCTGCCTGGTGCTTCACTGAACGTGCTCTGCACCTAATGCAGGTTGTAGTTGCGAGGTATAATTTGTCCTCTTAGATGAGTACTAGTGTGACCATTAAGAAGAGACACATTATTTTTCTCTTGGCCTCGGATCAAAATATACCCATTCTAAGATGCTTTGGGAAATAATTTATGGAGAATGACAGAGATGAGGAGGAGACTTGCTCTCACAGAGATGAGATTTTATTTCTTTTTGGAGTGGTAATAGTATGGCTGACGAACATGAGCAGAACTAAATGTATCTCAGAAAATCTACCCTTAAAGGGCTTATTTTTTCAAGCGTTTTTTAAATTTCTCTCATGGTTGCTTTTCACTTGCAGTTTGTTTTCTGAAAGCCAAAACAAGCAGGCATACTAAATGGCTTCTGTCTGTAGTGCGCTGCCGACAGTCTTTGGGATAGCTCTTCCTGTCAGGTGGTGTGGAGCTTGCACCTTGATAGCAGTGTCTCTACTGAGGGCCAAGCTCTGGGCTGTAAAAATGTTGTCTTAGTGCTTCAGTTGGTGGAGAGAGTGCTCTCAAGCTGACGAAACATTTGACCATGTTCCTCAGGGGAAAAATAGGGATATAACTTTATTTGGAGTCTTCCTATTAATGTGCTTATTTTCTGCTCTGTGGCTGCTTTTGAAGTTAATGTAATCTGAAATGTGTTTTCGCTTTTTCTCTTGTGTTCTTTCACAAATAAGATCTGTGGCAGTGAGGCTGAGAAGATGAAGTTGAGTAAATAGCTGCTTTGTTTCCTCTTACAGTATTATTTAATCAGTGCTAAGTATTTCAGAAAATACTCCTTGTTTTAGAACTTAAGTTTTCTGATGTCAAAGCCTTTTCGTGATAATTAGAAAACTGTCTACATAGGCTACTTGCATGTGGTGAGATATGTAGAAAAGGAGGAAAGCTGTCAAGGGGACTGCTAGTGACTTAAGTCTCATTCTTTTAATTGAGTTGGGAAGATGTTCTTCAGTCTGCTGTGGCTCAGGTCAGAATAACAGGATCAGTATTATAGGTGTAAAAACTAAGCTTGGCTCTAGTCTGCTTCACTTTATAGATACGCATCTTGGTCTAATTCCTGCCTGCTATAGACAGCCGTGTGCCAGAACACCTAACCAGAAATTACTGACTCCTTTCCATTATTGCTAACAGGTTTTTTTTCCACTTGTAACAAATTTCTAAGTGTTCGGAGACTCAGAGCTGAGTGTCTGTCCCTGTGTAGTATAGACTTTCTAGGAACTTTATGTTGTATTTTAGCTGTGCTGGAAGAAATCTTTAAAAAGATTTTTTCATATGTATTGCTCGCTCCTCTGGGTGTCATGTGGTATCCTTCATAGTTTCCAAATATGTATTTGTCCTGAGGTACTGACTCACTGTGTATTTCCAGATTTTAAGTGATATGCTAGGGATTGGTCTTAAGGGCCAGATCTGTGTTTCAGTTTGAGAAGTGACTTTTCTTTTAACTTGTGTTTGAAGCTCAGCAAGTGAAGTTTACTGACTTAAAATAATTCTTCAGGTGACATTCAACTGTATCTTGAAATGTTAACCTTCAACTGCTTAACTTCTTAATTTGCTTCCAAAAAACTACTCATGCAAAAAACCCCACCAAGTAAGTTATTCTGCCTCACTAATGAAACTCAAACTAGAACAATATTTTGAAGAAATACAAGATGGCTAAACTTGACTGAAAGGAGCACCTCTTTTTTGTCACCCCCCCATTAATGAGTAAACCTTCTTGTTCTGATACTCGCCTGTTTAGCTGGTAAATCAGATTGGTTCATTGATACAGCAGAATGCTAATGTAAATG
This sequence comes from Psophia crepitans, assembly GCA_013399095.1. Taxonomy (NCBI): domain Eukaryota; kingdom Metazoa; phylum Chordata; class Aves; order Gruiformes; family Psophiidae; genus Psophia; species Psophia crepitans. The sequence continues at coordinate 25,825 of VWZZ01001188.1, forward strand.
GAAAAGAAAACAAGTGTGGCAGATTCTGGTTATTCTCAGCACTGGCCCTCAGCGAGGGAATGGGAGCACTGAGCTGGAGGATAGATGCTTACATAGTCACCATCATTTCAGGTAGTAGTAAAGTTGAAATTCTCATCCTGCTTGCATCGTGGACTGCTGAAGGTGGTGATGCTGCTATCGCTGCGGTAGGCTATACTAATCCTCTTTCAAGGATCTGGTGGGTCTCATCTCTTTCTCCTCTTACAAAAAGGGTTATGAGTTCCTGCACAACAGATTAAGAAATCTGAAGTTTCCACAGCTAATTAGGCTGTAGTACTTTAAGAGCAGAGTACTGTTTAGGTACACTAAACTGCTGTTTTCACACAGTGGTGAAAGAGGCAGATGAAACCTGGACAACTAAAACATGTCAGTGCAGAAAAGCTCATTTATTCAAGTAATGCTTTTAAAGCTGTAGATGACTGGAAATCAGGCTCCGGACCTGTGTGCTAAAAGGAAGATTTGTAGAACTGCAGATTAACAGAACTTTGGTTTTTTAGTGCTTTGTCCTTTTTTCTTTCCAGTTGGTCCCTGTTTTTATAATCTTGCAATGGCTTCTCCATCTCAGAAAAGTCACACTTGAGCTTGATGTGATTATCTGTCCCTGTGTAGTATAGACTTTCTAGGAACTTTATGTTGTATTTTAGCCTTGCTGGAATAAACTTTTAAAAATAGATCTTGGTTTATCAGCATTTCTCTTCCCCTTCCCCCCCAAGAAATCTGTTTCTTACCAGCATTTCACTTCCTCTTCCCCCCTGTGTAATAGAATAATAATCCTGTGTGGGGCTCTGAAGTGCTACCTTAGCATAGGTTAAACCTTTGCTTAAGAAAGATACAGAAGCTTTGTAATAGCAGAGAAGTAATGTGATCAGGAAAAAAGTCAATCTTTTTGCACTAAACTTTGAACCCATGTCCAAACTCCTGACTTTATTTAAACTGAGGAACACTTATGTATAATTATAGCTATGTTTTATTACTTTGATGCCTGCAAGGTCACAGCTTTGTTTCTGACTCTACAAGTGTTAGTTTGAGACTAGCTTGTCTGTGTTTCCTGAAATAGATTTTGTTTTCCCAGATGGTAATTTTGTTTGAAGAATATGAAATACTGGAAAAGTGGATGCAAGTTGAACACAGCTTGTGTAATATACCTATTCATGTAGCTTAAACTCTGAGGCAGGGGGAGTCCTGGCAGCAGTTCAGACCCCCTTTAATTTTAGGGGTTGCTATTTCTGGTACATGCAGCACACAAAAATGTGGTTTCAGCTCTTTCCCCAAAAAGCTGTTTCACTGGTATTTACAGTACTGCAAGAACCAAATAGGAAAGTATTAGTGAACTTCTGTCTTGTGAAAAAGCTAATTAAAGTATCCAGGCATTGGAGGAGTGTTTTAGTTAGGTTCCCAAAACAAGTTGCAAGTCATAGGCAACATTTTGCCTGCAGGAACCTCAGATTATTTGAGTAAACTTTGCATTCAGCATGCTTTCTGTCTCTCAATTAGATGAAGCATAAATTACTACTTCCAGAGTACTTGTTGCCTCTGCCCCAGTTGAAATAGAATAACTGAACTAGGTGTTTCTCTGGTATTAAACCTTTGAGAGTCATGAGTCTGGGATACCCAGTGGCTCTGCTGCAAAATATTCGAAAACATTTGAAGTTGTGATTTTTCTATTATCAGGTACCCCAGGACACTAAGATGATCATTAAAATTGGGGCCTTATTGTCCTGGATGCCTTTATGAGTGAAATAAAGAATGTAACTCAATTTTTGTGTCAAGTCAGTTAACTTTTTAAAGGTCTCTCGAACATAGGAAGAGGTAAAGGTGACAAGAATGTTCTCTTATTTTGGGAAATTAATATCATATGACTAAGGAGGCCGGTATAGCTTACACTGGCAATATGGCTAAACTTGGTTAATAATAAAACCCAGTGTGCTCGGCGAAGTCAGTGGTTATACTATTTCAGGTACTAAAATTGCAATATATCACATTGTAGATAGTATAGTAAGAGTGATGCTACGCAAGTACTACCAGAAGGATCGAAGGAGAGTAACTTCTTGGTTTCTTCTCAAATGTCTTTGGCATGAACTATTTTATTTTTTTTTTTTCATCTGGCTCTTACTGTGGAACCAAAGACAACTGAAAAATGATTGCTGGACTTCAACATAGCAGCTCAGAACACTAGGCTATTGTTAGCCTTGTTCTCTGTTAAATTGCAAGAAAATGTGTACAAGAATTATTTGTTACTAGATTTTGGCATATATTGCTCTGTGCTAGTCTTATCAGTGGGAGAGATAGTTACAATCACTGCCCAGAAACACAGTGAGTAAAGGGTCAAAGCTCAATGACTTTGAAAGTGTTAGTCTAATCAAAAAAGCATTCAAGTGAATTTGTCGCTTCCACTGCATATACAATGTACTTCATGTATCAATATCCTCAATCTAGTTAGATGCTGGTGTTAAAATTAATGGAAGCTACTGGTAGCTCATAAATTAGTTTCTCAGGTCAGTATTACTAAGACTAGATGTTTGCAAGTGTGAAAACATCTTGCTTTAAATACTCTAGAGCAGGTGGTCTTCAGGTCTAGGAGACTTAATAGAGCTGGTCAAAAGATTCTGGTATTGGTGAAACTGGAATTATAGATAAAGATATCTTATCCCATACTTAGTGGAGCTAGTCTAGTTATAAGCCTTTTATTTTTACTAATACATTAGTCAATGTCAGGGAAATAGCTTAGAAAGGGAAGTGTGAAGATTGAGTATCTGGCACTTTGTTCTGAAGGATAACTTTAGATCCTGATAACTTTGTGTTTTAAAGTGTGCTACTAAGATCTGTGTAGTTTGGATAAACTGTACTTTTTCATGCTTATACATGGTAATAATAATACAACATAATTCTTAAACTAGGCAAAATGGAGAACTTCAGGAATAATGCTACTGAATGTCTTACTCCTAGTGAAACTTTGTTTCTAAAACCTGGATTTAGAGGCTTACACTTGCCACAAGTCAATGAGGTGTTAAGTCTGAAAATTTGACTAGTACTGAGTCATTGAAATATGTAAATACTATGTTTCTTTTTCCAGAGGCAGTACCACAAGTTCTTTTCAGTAGGTAGTGATGATTGTCCTGGCTCTTCACCTGAGGGAAGGAATTCTCAAGTTCATTTCAGTCAGGCTATCCATTCTTCATGTTCATGACTACATAACTGCTACAGTCTTTGCTCAGAAACAAAATAGCCTGAAGTTGTAGAGGGTAGAAATTACCCATGAGCTAGTATTATGGGTCATCCATCTCTAAATGAGAAATCTCCCTTTGTCAAATCAAGTAGAGTTAGCTGAATGTAAAAACATAACCGGGTTGTAGTCAACCTCTTAGAGGAGTACTGACTGGGACTGAGTTACTTTAATGTTGCTTCAGGCAAGCTATGAATGTAAATTCTTGCAGACTAGCTTCTTAACTGTGTGATGTTTTGGGGATGCCACCACATTAACAGGGTGAACCTGAGAGTAGTACTACTAATCAGGGCAGGGAAGTCTGTTTTGACATGTGCAAAAATAAAACTAATGCTGTAGTAGTAAACTGAGAGTGACAACCTCACTTGTGCACCTGACTCAGGATATGTCTGCTTAAGTGCCTTGTATATGTAATAATAGCGAAGTGAAGTAAAAGGAAAGCTAATTTCCCAGATATTCAACATACATCCATTTCTATCATGGAAGATATGAACACATGTTTAGTGTTCAGAAGTGTTCCTTAGAACTTAGCAGCTTCTAAAGCAGCAATCCAGTCAGGCAGTTGTGGGCAAGCTTCACTAAATTCCTGCATGTGTTCAGGGAACAGGTATTCATCTGTGAAATAAGCATGTGAAGATGTTGGTGGGATTACTTAAACTTTTACAGCACAGAAAGGGTACTTAGCTTGTTAATCACCATGCTTAGCTAATAAGTTTCTCAACTTCAAATTCCATTTCAGACTGGAAAATAAGCTGTTCTAGCTATCCATATTTCTTCTTGCTGTTTATTTTAAAATCATAATAAGAACTTGTCTTAGAGTTATGGGCACAGGGTACTCGTATCACTTGGATACTACACAGTCTTCAGGAGTTAAGTATTCTGGAGATAACACAAAACATTTGAATCTGAATGTGTGAAGGTGCAGCAGGAGTGGTGTGGTTGCAATAATATGGCAAATAATGGAGCATACATTACTATAACTGGGACTGTTGAAGAGTAACTTAGTGTAACAAAATCAGTAGGGAAACTAATACTTCATGTGCAACTTAGTCTGTGCATTGTTCGATAAACATAATGTTTTTTGTGTGGAATTAGCAAAGCATTGACTTGAATGTTTAAAAACAGTCTTTTTGGTTTGAAGCATATTGATGATTAGTGAACTTTTATTTTTTTTAAATGAAAATCATGAGCACTAACAGGATTTCTCTTTTGTTTTCAGGTCTTGGCACAGGATGAATATAATTAGAGAAAACAGAGATCTTGCTTGTTTCTACACAACAAAACATTCATGGAGGGGAAAGTAAGAAGTTTAAAGTTTGAGTTTTTTAAATGTTGTGTGACATTTCTCCTCTTCATTACTGGATTTAATTGCATAGTTCCTGTATCGATGGATGAAAATTGAACTAAAGGCTCCTGCTGCTCAGTCTCTGAACTGAATTTATCTTCAGTAGAATCAGTTTGGATTTTAAACATTCCATTTTAGCCTTTCTCTGCACATGTTACCACACTTCAGTGTAGCTCTGAAGTGGACCACCTAACTTACTCAGCTTCTGAGTCTCTTGAACTTACTATATAAAGCACTGATTTTAAAGTGCAAATGTGTTTTTCTCAGAACAAGTTCTTGGAGGAGTAGTGTCTTATGTATGAGGGTCACTAGTCCACACACTTAACATGTTGTGTAATAGATTCTGTTAAACTACTAACTGAGATTATTTGAAGACTTCTGTTACTAGAAATAAACTTCTTACCTAATGGCGGGCTTGGATCTGAAAATGGATTTTCAGTGATGCTTCTGTATGCCAAAGCTAGGGATCTTCTAATAAAACTATTTATTAAACTATCATAACTGGTATCTGTTATACTGTGTTTGAAGGCAGCTGTTACGCATATTAAAGCTTCATAGCATTTTCTTTTGGTAACCTTAACCATTGTTCCTTCTCAAGTGCATAGTAGTGCTGTGGAACTGGGATTTTTTTTTCCTTGCTACCTAAACATTAACAGAACGAAGAGGCTTTGTTGTCTGTACCTCAGGAGCATGAGTACTGCTTTATTCTAATCATTGTACTAAGAAGTGATACCCAAATCTGTTTTACCAGTAAGCTGAAACTGACTTTTTTTGGCTGTATGCTGATAAATACTTTATGAATTCTTTCTGCCAGAGATTGGGAATGCTGGGAAGGAAGGGAAGTTGGAATTGCTCGAATTGGCAGCCACGAATCTTTCTCAGTTGTGCTTTGAAGAACTGAGATTGATTAGACACTGAAGCAAAGAGGTCCTTGCTGTTTTGTCAGCAAAAATTGAAGCTCTGAGTAGTTCAGAGTCCAGACTAGAAGAAACTGTCTGAGGGCAAAAATCTTCCCTCTACCAAGAAAGATTCTTGACTGACTTGAAATAAATAGCTTAGTTTTATCTCATTAGAATTCTAGCAATACTTGTATAAATTGAATCTTATCTGAGTTAAGATCTGTGGTTTTGGATTTGTATGGGCATGGGTGACTAAACTGTTCCGGTTAGTGATATTATGGCATATGTGCAAATCCAGTGTGCATGTGATTTGAGCCACTTGGTGAAAATTAAATGCGTGCAACTAATACTGCTTCTTTTGCCCAATGTCTTCCATTAAAGAGCCTGTTCCTACATGATGCAAGTTGTTGAAGTTAGAGTAGGAGGATCTCTAACTTTGAGAGTAGGATTCTGATAAACTGTGAAGTCTCAGAACTCCAAACTAAGTCTAAAACAGAGGCTTAGTTTAAAAACTCAATGGCACTTTACTTTTCACATAATGAAGGGGACAGAAGTGTTCAGTGAGTAGTTGTCTCATGTTGCAGCAGAAGCTTATATGGCTTTTAGTAAGTTTATATTTGACTGCTTAAGTCCACTCAGTTCATAGTTATGCATTGTCAGTATAATAAATGGATAATGTTAAAAAAAAGTGGCAGTCCTGTGTGTAGTGCTAAATGAGCCTGAATCCTTTGACTATTCATATAATTTGTCACTTTGAGTATGGGCTCTGTGTGTGGCAGTTAAAGTATTTTCTAGTAGTACAGATGATGATGCTCCAGTGTCCATCTATAGTTCTGTAAAATTTGTCTTTCTATTGAGTGTTGTGATATAAAATATTTTTACCAGGTTCATCCTGATTTTAAAAAAAGTATAATTTCTGACTTTACAGTGCTTTGAAGAAACTAGTGAATAGGCAATAGCCTTTTCACTGGGAGGAGGAGATTTGCTTCATTCTCCTTAGAACAGCCTGGCATTAGACTGAACTGCAGAGTAGTCTGAGATGATTAATGGTAAATTTTTCAAGGCCTGTAGGTATAAATACCTTTCTACATATTTAAAGGTGAAGTTCTGGACAAGAATGTATTTAGGCATGTGTAAGACCTGACTTCTGAGTCTCCTCTGGTCATGCAACAAGTCTTGGGTCTTCTGAATTTGCCAAAGGGAGAGGAGATGAAGGAAACTAACGTGGCAAATCTACTGTTCTGTCTTGTGTTCCTTGACACATGGCATACGAAGAATGCTGGAAAATGAATATGCTTCCTAGATCCTGAAATGCTGGCTTGAATGTGAGGGAAGAAAAAGAACGGGCTATAATGTTTGGGAGCTGGTCTTCAGTTATGTGTGAACATTGCAGATACTTATTCTGCCACAATGCACAGTGAAACTCTTTATTTTAAGTGAGTAAAGAAAACCTTAAACAAGTAATAAAGTGCTGTATTATTTATGATAAGGCTAAGCTCTTCAGAGCAGCATAAACAAGCCTTATTTGTAAATCATATAGAAGACAGAATACCTACCTAAATTGTGCAACAAAGGAGGAGGAGCAGTTGGTTTGTTCAAAGGATATTCTTACAATCTAAGAACTGGAGCATTTTTGGACAGACTGAATATAGTAGACTTACTAGCAGCTAGAGTAACTTCAAATGTTCTGCTTCATTACTATGACTTCTCCTGAAAATTCAACAATGTGGAAAACCAAATAGGTTTTTCAAATAGATTAAACATCTTTAAGGTGGCAGGTCACTTCAATATTACAGATTTTTCTAAGCTTTGAAGAAAGCAAGCGTTTGCTTTAATTCCTAGATAAACTCCTCTGGGCCAGTAATGGCTTGAACTTCCACCAGTTTATATGAATAATAATAGAAAATGGCAGGGAATGAAGTTGTGAGAATTCTTGACCTTGCCATTATGAGAGAAGGGAGAATAGGTCAGGGAGCAGCTCTGAATGTATCTGGAGCCCATGCAAAGTCTGACCTTTTACAGAAATGATGCCTTGTGCTGCAGACCTGGAAAGTGAGAGAGAAGAAGGAACTGTAACACAAGAATGCAGAGAAAGAGGGAAGAAATGAGTGTCTAGTGTGGTACGCATCCAGATTAGTTAGCAGTCTGGTTGATTCTATCCTGCTCTTTCTGTAGCAAACCCACAGTTTACCCAGAATTGAAATTGAAATTTCTACACTGAATCAGTGTAGCCAGAGTATTTTTATTGGGTTCCAGAAAGGCATCTACATTTAGATCTTATTTCTTTGGTCAGAGAATACTTACTAGAACTGGCTCTGGTTCAGGTTTGGCTTATCTGTCTTGGCAGGACTGCTTCCAGATAGGAGTACCCTAGGAGAAGTAGTTTGTAAAGAGTAGTAAGGGATTAGTAATAATCTTCTGTTTCCAACTCTGGTTAGTTATGTTGCAAAACTTTCCGATTCAGAAATATGTAAATAGTCTCTATATAAAGAGTTGTTTTGGGGTATGCTGTGAAGATTGCCTAGGAAATAAAACCATGCTAAAGCTTCCATTTTGTGCTTTCTTAGCTTTAGCTTGCTGCCGCTTATTTCTGATATGCCTGAAATGCAAGCAACTACCTTGTTACAGCTGTTCTTTAAGCGCTATGGCAGTTACCATATCTGTGATATCAATGCACAATGACTAGCTGCATAGTGAACTATAGCTTAAGTTATTATCTAAGTCTTTCTGAGTTTAGTAGCCTTAGTTTTCCTGAAGGTGAAGAAAATTAGCCTTGGCCATAGTAACACTTTGACTTGTTACAGTATTGTGACCAAGTGTGTAAATGACATTATTGCATGTTACAACTGTTGTCTGAGACTGCTTCAGACAGATGCTTTAGAGTTTTGCAGGAATATCTGTTTTTCATATCTGTAGTCTTTTTAGAATTCTGGTCTGGTAGTACCTTCCAGTACAAGGTCTGAGAGTCCTTACCTAAGCCATAAGTTAGGAAAAGATAGCATAAGGGAATACATTTAGTAGTAGTAAACTTGTATGTCCTCTTTATGGATATATAGAACAGAGGAGCTTAATATAAGGGTAAACTGCAAACTGGCAGTAAAGAATCTCATATCCATTTCCTATCAATGACTTGTATATAGCCTGTTAATAATGTTTGCAGTTCAGCAGGGTTTTTCTGCAACTTCTGGAGAAACTAACACTCTTCTGTACTCTAGGTATAAGCGAGTCTTTTCAGTTGGAACCCATGCCATCACCACATACAATCCCAACACGTTAGAAGTTACAAATCAGGTAACTATCACTTTTGAAGTTTGATTTCTGACGTATGTTCACCATCTGGAGTGAATAGTGGCATTCAGTCTTCAGAAACTGTCTAGTCTGACAAGATCTTAGCAAAACTGGAGGATATGGCAGGTACTACAAATGCAAGTATAACAGAAAACTTGTGTTGCCTTTGCTAACTCTACAAATATCCAGTGTGTTTTTGTGATTTTGGGCAACTTGCCTTTATTGGCCCATAAATAGTAGTTTGCTTTTTGGTGTGCTGTTCTGAATGAACCAGGATAAGTTTGATCACTGTTGGGCTATGTCCCTGAAGGGTGTTGGGATGCTTATTTACTTTGCAGAGTATCAAATAGGAAGCTCAAGCTAAAACTGTCACATAGCATACTAGGTATTGTTTCATTACAGCAATCACTTAGGTATTACAAATACTAAGGGGTTTTGAGTGGAGGAGGTACAGCTTTAAAATTACTGACAGTATAACCCTGTTACTTTCACTTGTCTAGTGGCCTTATGGAGATATCTGTAGTATTTCTCCTGTTGGAAAAGGACAAGGAACAGAATTTAGTCTCACTTTTCGCAAAGGAAGTGGAAAAAAGTCTGAAACTCTTAAGTTTTCCACAGAGCACAGAACAGAACTCCTTACAGAGGCACTGGTAAGATTTTTTTTTTTCTTCAAGCAAGCACTAAGTACTTGGTTACCATGACTACATCACTGTTTGTGGTAGCCTACTATGCTTTCTTTCCTTACATAAAAAGTAGGAAAGCAAGTTGCCTTCTGAGCTGTTACATTCATTAGCTTGATCTACTGTCAGTTACAGCAACTAGTGCATGATTCTTCAATAGTGAGAAAAGCTACAAATATGAATGTATAAAACTGCAGTGGAATGTTGAGCCTTCAAGGAGGCTTAGTTCAAGTCCCTTAAAACAGGGTCAGAAATGTAGACTTTCTGGGTAGATTGGCTATGATATTTTTATTCATTCATGGTTAACTTTTTTAAAAACAGAGATTCAGGACAGACTTTTCAGAAGGAAAAATCACAGGACGGGTAAGTGTCTGGCTTCTGTGGATCATGTACAGTTTAATGAAATGATCTAAAGACTTCTACTTGGTTCACGTATGTTATGCTTGTGCTATATGCACTACCTAAAAATGGCTTTTGTAAATTTGGATCTGAAGTCTTGCTTTGAGAAGAAAAAAATTAGTTTGTTCAAATGTAATGGGAACCTTTTCAATAGGAGAACATTTGAGTTCTCTTCACTTGGCTTAAGCCTTATCGTGGTACAGTTAAAGACTCTGAATGTTGCTGCTGAAATAAAGGGCTTTGCCATGTGAAACTCTTATTTGGAGAGAAGGAAGAAAAACATAACCTTTGATTCATTATTCAAGGTTTACTACTTGTAGCACTTCATCTTCTAACTCTTAAGTAGTTTTCTGCATAACATCCTGGTCACTTGATGTGGGAATATTGTTTACTAGGAGGATTTCTGTAGGTCAGATTAAAGGCAAGATTGCCATTTAATGAATTTTGGTAATATAGTAATAAGAAAGGCAGTATACAGAGCTGGACTGAATATTTGGTTTTATGTCTTCTGGTCACAGAAGATAGCACTTAAGTACTTAAAGCATTGCATGGAAGAAATCTTCAGTGATGAGCATATAACACTGCTGGAATATGGGAGTCCCCTTTGTCTTACTCTTGTTTAGAGCAGACCTCTAAATTTTGCTGGTTTCAATAAGTTTGTATTTGTAATGAAATATGACTGCAGAAGATAAAAAGGTAAACTTATCATTATAGTGCAAATTTAATTTAGCTTGATTAGCTGAATAACAGTATCTGGTGTGATAGCTATTTTCCTTGGCTAACCACAGTGCTCATAGGCTGTGAGTACACCACCTTCTGCAGCAAGAGAAACTTGCTCCCTTTTTTTGGAGTGGCTGTTCTGGGGTTGTTGTTCTCTCTTCAAAGTGTGACTTCCTTGTCAGTTGACAGCTACTTTCCTTTGATTCATAGGGTTTTTAACATAGATAAGGGCATTAAGGGAAATAATAAAACTTTTTTAACTTTACACCCATGCTGCTTACTAGATTAGAAAAGAACTATTGCTGTGTAGTAATGTGCGTGTGTAGATGTCTAAAAGTAGTGCTCTCTGCAGAGGTATAACTGCTATAAACATCACTGGAGTGATACAAGGAAACCTGTGATTCTGGAAGTGACTCCTGGAGGTATTGACCAAATTGATCCTGCAACAAACAGAGTCCTGTGCTCCTATGACTACAGAAACATTGAAGGCTTTGTTGATATTGCTGGCTATCAGGGAGGCTTCTGTGTTCTCTATGGAGGATTTAGTAGATTGGTGAGTACTAAAACAAGACATCTTGGTACGGTGCTTAGGATGTTTATAGCTGCTTATTTAACAGAGGAGGCTCAACATAATTTGAGCATACAAGTACGTACATTTGTGGGATGCAGCTATGAAGTCTGAAGGCTTGTTCAACAGGTTTTAAAACCTTTTTTCCACAGGAAATCAGTTAAAACACTTGAGAGCAATGCGTGGGGTGTTTTTGCTTATTGAATTCTTAAAAACTGCAGAGCATGAAATAGCTAGTTATTTATATTTGGATAGTGATTATGAATGCAATGTGGACATAGGGTTTCCTGACATTTCTCAAAGTTACCGAAGTAACAGGCAGTGTTACTAATCTACTTTAATGATGGAGGGAAATAGATTGATCAGTGGTGATGCTTCCCTTTTAGGCCTGTGATTTGATACTCAGCAGCTTTGCTTAGGAAATACTGCAGTGTAATGCTGGTTTCAAAATCTTAAAAGGCTTTCTGTGTACTGTACTGCCAGCAGCTGAAATGGATCTTTAGGAACTAATTCTTGGTCACTAATGTAAATATAGCTACCTCAGTCACTAACAACAAAATAGGACTCTGTTTTCTAGATCAAGGTTTCCACAATCTTTTGTACTGCAACATGTTTGTCTCTAACATAAAGCTAGCAATATATAATGGATCCTCTAGAGCTGCCCTAACCTTGCCTAGCAAGGCTAGATAGGAACCCTTACAGATAGTGGTAGCCCCAGCTGCTGTGATTCTCTGACTCCTTATTCCTGCGAAGTTGTCTGGATCTATTGCCAAGGGTAGACAGGCAGGTCATGCCAGACCTTTACCTTAATGGCATGCTAATGTATAGCAGGGTATCCTTTAGGAATAGCTGCTATAGATATTTTTTTTTTTTTGAAAGGCAAATGTAAACTTAACAGTAGATCTTTTGTGTAAGAAATCTCTCTTCTCTCTATATCATGCACTTAGCAAAGGCAAGCCCAGCTACTGGAAAGATTCCCCGCTGTTAGGTGTATAGTGGAGAATTACTTGTGGAACTGAGATTTCTTGAGCTACACCATATTTTTCACCTGTGTTTTTCTTGTCAAAACTTGCAGCACCTGTTTGCGTCTGAGCAGAAGGAAGAAATTATCAAAAGTGCAATAGAGCATGCTGGCAACTTCATAGGTATCTCTCTGCGGATAAGGAAGGAATCCCTAGAATTTGAGCAATACTTGAATCTTCGCTTGGGAAAGTACAGCAATGACGAGTCTGTAACATCTTTAGCAGAGTTTGTTGTTCAAAAAATAACACCTAGACACTTGGTAAGGGTATCAAACTGAACTTACTTGATTCCTCAAATCTTAAGAATTCTCTTTCCTAATGTGGTTGGTTTTGTTGTTTTTTAGGAACCTGTGAAAAGAGTACTAGCTCTTACAGAAGCTTGCTTAGTTGAGCGGGATCCAGCTACCTATAACATTGCAACTTTGAAACCTTTAGGCGAGGTATGAGGCAACCTTTCTTAGTACCACTTCTCTAAATAGAAGCTTTAAAAGATAATAATAGTAGCAATTCTATGGTATACTTAACATGGTCTTAATTTGTAGAGTAGATAAGTAACACTGCTTCATGAATGTGGTCCTTATTTTTAGGTATTTGCAATAGTATGTGACTGTGAAAACCCTCAGCTTTTTACCATTGAATTTATCAAAGGACAAATTCGGAAATACTCTTCAACAGAAAGGTAACTGGAGCTCCTGTGCGTTATAAATTCAAATGGAAGTTGCCATTGCAGTCCTGGTTTCTCAGTTTTCATGAGCGCTGAACATTGGAAGTGTTAACTCAAAGCCTTTGTATTCTAGTGGTCTGCCACTTATAAATCAAGATTTGTTACAGGATCTAAATCTCCCCTCTTTCATCCCAACTCCAAATCTGTACTGAAGTTCTGTGCTGAACATGTAAGGGTGCAGGACAGTTAATACACAGAACACCACCACTTAGGAGAAACAGACTGTATCTTGTACTTGGTTAAGCAGTATATCTGAGGCAAGGAAAGAAAGCAGAGTTGAAGTGATATGGATATGTGAAGGGTGTAAACCCTTTGAGCTGTCCGCTTGAGATGGTCTTAGTTCATTCTATTTAAAACAACCAACAGAATAGTCCCTGAGTGCACTTGCAGTTGTAATGCAGTCTAATCCTGCTAAGTGAGGTTTTGCAGAAAGCACAGGGATGAATTGGCTTGCAACATATGTAGCTCGTTAACAGATAATCTAGTGCTGATCCCTTCAGTGAAAGGCTGCAGCTGGCTATACTGGTATATGACAGCTCTTTTTTTACAGTGAATAAAGGAACACTTGAAAGTTAGTGACTTCTTCCAGAGGTGTAGCTGTTAGGATGAGTGTAAGAGATTCCAAGTCTTGCTGCCTTGTATTCTGTTCTTGGTTACTATTTTTTTGGCCTATATTTCCTATAATTTGGTTATTTGATATCACTTTCTGATCTGAACTGTATTAATGTGTTTCTCCCAACCCAGAGATTCTCTCCTGGCTAGCTTGTTGGATGGAGTGAGAGCTTCTGGAAATAGAGATGTCTGTGTGAAAATGACCTCAACACAGAAAGGCCAGCGTTGGGGATTACTCAGCATGCCTGTAGATGAAGAAGTAGAGAGCCTTCATCTGAGGTTTTTAGCTGCTCCTCCAAGTAAGCTAATACTTATTGCATGGTTTTATAGTGCTCTTTAAAGCATCCGGATATTTAGCCAGATACTGGGCACTTAACTTTTGTTGTATCTTCTTCCAGATGGTAACTTTGCAGATGCTGTGTTCAGGTTCAATGCTAACATTTCCTACAGTGGGGTACTACACGCAGTTACACAAGATGTAAGAATAAATCCTCTGCCCATCCTCTTAAGATGTTGTTAATGCATAAAGATGTTAATAATTGTTATGTCTTAATCAGGGTCTGTTCTCAGAAAACAAGGAGAAACTCATTAATAATGCTATAACAGCATTGCTCTCGCAAGAGGGAGATATTGCTGCATCCAATGCAGAGCTTGAAAGCCAGTTCCAAGCAGTAAGACGACTAGTAGCTTCAAAAGCGGGCTTCCTTGCCTTTACTCAGCTTCCAAAGTAAGTGAGAAGTCTTTACAAGCTTGGAAGTAGTAGGTGAAAACCTACTTGAGCTGTTTTGTCTTCAAAACTGAGAAGAAGGGGTTAAGCCTCACTTCTGAAAGACTGGACGACTGTACACAGTTGCTTCCAGTAGTATGAGGCTGTCATGCTTTAACATAAGTTGAGAATCCCAAGTGATGGATCAGTATGTAAAGCTGGCTGATTCTTTGCAAAGTACTCTATGCCTTAAGTCAAATATGGTTTAATGTTGTTTTTTTTTCCTTAGTGGAAACACTTCTAAAATGCACCTTCATCTGTCCTTGAAGTAGGCAGTTGTTCATTCTTAAAGTATGTAGATGCCACTGCTATCTTTAGTTTAACACAAGATAGAACTCTATGTTAGGAAGCGGAGTTGTACTCCTAGAGTAAGTACAGGCTTCTCGGAGTTTGTATCTTAATTGGATAACATAAGAAAGCAGAAAACTTTCACTTTCAGAAGAACATCAAGTATTTTCTTTGGAATATTTCTGACTAGAGTGTGGTGCAACTGAATAGAATAATAGAATGGAATGATGTGAAGAGTAATGTATGCACTTAGTCTGAGACCTTTACAAAAAGTTCTGTTGCTCTGTGAATAGTGTCCTGAACTATCACTGTCCTGTAACTACGGAAATACGTCTTTGTTTTGGCGGATGAGCTCATAGCGTAATGTTAGTAGTGAAGTCAATATTAAATGTTTTGCTACCAAAGAATCTCAAACTTAGGTAAACATCAAGGTACTGGCAGGCCTTTTCTGGTCCCTAATTAGACTTTTATCTTAAAACTAAGATTTCTGTTTTTTCTCTAATCTTGGTGGTTTTGCTTTCCTTTCAAAAGATTTCGAGAACGATTAGGAGTGAAGGTTGTGAAAGCCCTCAAAAGGAACAATGATGGAGTAACCCATGCCTCTATTGACATGCTTTGTGCTCTTATGTGTGTAAGTACTAAATTGCAGATTCTTTTAATTTGCAATGTGCAAACCTCAGTCTACTGAAAGATGTAGAAATAGGGATTGTCTTTCAACTTGCTGCAGTGTGCTGCAACTTCTACAGTGATTCCTGTTGAGCTTGAAGTAGTATGTGCTTTTTATGAATTCAAAGTGTGGCTTTTAGACTATAGCTGTTAAGAACTGAGGGTTGAAATGTGACTGCATAGTGAATACTTTTTTTTTATAGCCCATGCATGATGACTATGACTTGAGGCAAGAGCAGTTGAACAAAGCTTCCCTTCTCTCTTCAAAGAAGTTTTTAGAAAATCTACTAGAGAAATTCAATTCCCATGTGGTAAGTCAATTTCTGAAAACAGATAGCTTCTTTAAGTGCCCAATTGCTATGAAAACACTTCCATCATACTTTGATATATCTTTGAATGTATCTGTACTCGCAACTGAAGTGTGGAAAATACAGCTATGTCTGGCACTGAAGCTTGTTCCAAATAGATTTGAATCTTGAGAGGCTAGAATGTAGCTGCCTATACTGCAGAAGTTGAGTGTCATGCCAGAAACGTTTGCATGTTTAATATGGAAACTGATTGTTCCTTTTAGCTAAAAGAATAGTGTAAACTGGCACTTACAGGATTAAAACTAGAAAAAGTAATTTGCAGCACATGTGTATGTGGTCATAAATCTCAGATTACGCTCTAGGAGCCAGTGCTTTACTCTGGAGCATTGCCATACTCAGAACATATTTTCAGCTTTTGTTTGCAGACTAGTTCACGGTATGACAGGAAAGAGAACCTTCAGCATCTTGAATACCAAATAAAACTTGCATGAATACTGTCAGGCAGGGGAGAAACACTGTATCTCTGTTATATACCTGTCTTCCTAATTTCAGGATCATGGGACAGGTGCCCTAGTAATTAGTTCGCTTCTGGACTTCCTGACATTTGCCCTGTGTGCTCCATATAGTGAGACTACTGAGGGGCAGCAGTTTGACATGTTGTTGGAAATGGTGGCATCTAATGGAAGAACGCTATTTAAGCTCTTTCAGGTAATATTTCATAATTTTTTGTTATTATTAAAGACCTTAGGTAGTCAGTGAGCATGACTTTTTTTTTTTTCTTGTTCTTCTAAAAGACAAATTTGTCTATGGTTGAGCTGGTTAATGTGCCTAAACGTTTTTCTACCTTGGTGAGTTTTTTAGTGACCTATTGCTTTATCTTCAGATACTAGATTGAGGTGGTTATTCTGTAGTGAACAATATGCCCAATTATTGTAGAATAGACTGTCTAAGACGTGTTTCTAGAAACATTTTAAAATGCCAGGTAAATATTAAGCTAGATCCAGCAGATGCACAGAGCTTCCTGTCTTCAGAGAATCTACCACTTTTGTTTCTCTCTCAGTGAATGAGTTAAGAGTACAAAACAAGTAATACCTTCTTCAGCAGTAAACCTATAGGAATTCTAAGATTTGTAGTTGAAGTGTCAATGCTTGCTTTCTGTAAAAACAGTATGCTCTTCTGCTTCCTGGTCAGTGTCAGCTTGTGTCAGACAGTTTTCCCAGCATTATTCTAGCCTTTCTGATATATACTGTTGTTCAGTGCCAAGAAGTCCATCTGATAGTTACATGAGAGATTCTTGTTTAAAGATACAGGGTAGGAACTCCTTCCTCAGGCTAGCTTTCACAAAACTGAAATACTAACTTTTGCCCAGAACTGGAGGTAGAACAGCAATGTAGATGAGTTGACATCATCTGTGAATCAGCTTCTTTATCTTAAAAATTTTGCACATGGATAATTTTGTCAATGTTTTATTTTAGCACCCTTCCATGGCAATTGTCAAAGGAGCAGGTTTGGTAATGAAGGCAATAATAGAGGTGAGACTTTATCAGTGTTACCTGGGATAGCATACTAAATATGTGCTGTCTATTTTGGAAGGGCGGTTGCTTACCAACATAAGCTTGTTATATTAGCTTCTCTGGGAGGGGCAGGGGGAGGAGGGTGAAGGTGAGGAACAGTGCACCTGCTTAATTGTGAGTGGTTTAATATAGCAACTTGCTTTCTTACACCTGGGGGTTTGGAAGGCATGTGAGTTGGGACATGAGGTAGTGCCTTGCATGTTTTCATACTGCAGTCAAGATTTGGCTGTTAATGTTATATGTAGCTCAGTCACATACCTCAGAGCCACCAGACTTCTCCTGCATGTTAAAGAGTGTCTCTCAAAGAGGAGAGGCCATATTTCCTGGGATGCATTGCCAGATGCAATGGGATTAGTGGGCAGCAGTGTCCCAGAGCAGACAAGTGATGTCAGTCTCTGTTATTGCTCTTTTTGCTTCAACAAAGGATGATTTGGCTTTGTTAGTTTCCATACCACATGATGTATGGGCCAAGCCCATACTTCTCAAGGGCTGCTCATGATTGTTGCAGGGTGACATTGCTAACTCACTTTCGACACTTCCTGTGTTCAAATTCAGGGCTTAAATTAGTGCCTCACTGTGTCAGAATGGCTTATACATCTGAAATGCATCTAGTACTTTCTTGGAATGGAAGTGAATGAACACTTGAAATAGAGGCATTATAAATCTGCAGCAAGTTTTTATTGGTATACCTGATAGCATTAGCTAAAAGTTGCCGTGCTGTTTATTACAACTCTTCTCATTTGAACTGTAGTGGGACATGGGAAGTAAAAATGTGGTGAAAGCTGCTTCTTAGTTACTCATTACAATTAATGTATCTCAGCTGAGTGACAGTCCTATCCATATGACAGTCTAAACAGAACAGCACCAGTTGCTTTTAAACAGTTACTGTTGACCAAAGTCAGGCAACTAGCAATTACTTGTGGCTGTCGTTCTTTGTTTAACACTAATTTGCAATTGCAGTGTGGAAGTAGTACCTGTAAGTGTACTACTAACCTCCTGACCTATGATGAGATGTGTGTCTTACTGTCTCCAGTTACTGTTCTCATAGATATAACTACCAATTTTCTGGTGCATGATGTTACTACAACTTTGATCAGTTGCTGTTGAGAACTTGCAGTTAAAGCCTGTCATACTATAGCTTTTGGAGGTTAGTTGACATAATTGATCAAGAAGGCCTTGCAACTGTAGACTAAGATAAAAGCAGCTTAACTAAGATTCTTTCTTTAGTAATCATATTGCCCTGTTTCCAAAGGAAGGAGACAAAGAGATTGCTACCAAAATGCAAGATCTTGCCCTCAGTGAAGGTGCCTTACCTCGTCACTTGCACACTGCTATGTTTACAATAAGCACAGATCAGAGGATGCTTACAAATAGGTATGTCAGTCTTGCTTGATATATCATGTTTAAAAACTCTTAAGTAATAGCCTAACTAACATTAGGTGGTCAAGAAAACTTGCAGTTCTTTAGGAGAATATTTTCTTCAGAAGCTGGTATGTTTGAGTAGAGCAAGCTTCACCTGAGGCTGCAGCCACTTAAACCTTTGATTTGATTTTTTCTTTTTTTCCAAAATTGGGCTTGAGTTTGCTGCTCATTAAAGTCTTACATTTTTTGGGTTTTTTCAACTTTTTCTAAAAATCTTCAGGAGAAGAAAAGACAAGTGGAATATCTAGAACTTATAGAAAGGTTCAACATGTATTATACAATTGTATAAATCCTGGTGTGCACACCATGGACATCTTGCATGCAGTTAGGGTCATCCATCCTGTCTGAGAGAGAACTTTCCTCATACAGAAATCATTCCCTGAATTCAGCAGTCAGTAGAACTTGTGAGGTCTGAGACCAGGCCTGAGGGTATGCTGGGGAGGATGAGTGATAATTCAATTATTTCCACCCAAATACAAATTATAGAAGTTCTAACTGCATGTTTCTGAAGTGCTTAGAGTTGCTAAGCAATGTAGTGACAAGTGGAACTTCTTGCCACTGTATGTCAGCCAGGAGAGAGCTAGTATGAAACCTTCTGTCGTACTAGTTCTGTTTGGAGCAACTTCTTATGCAAGCAATACAATGCTTTGGTTCAATGCAGTAGAATCCTAGTGACAAAAGTTGGCACAAAGTGTCACTTGGCATAGAAGACAGGCTCCCAAAAAGGTTTTCCTAGCCAATAACTGGCATTAAGAACTTCAGGTAGAGCAGTTAACAGTTCTTGATGGCTTCGAGACTCTTAACTTTAACTTAAGATTGACTGGATAAACTTACACTTGGTTATTAGATGATTAGTTTCTGCTCTATTGCTCAAGTGTTCTTTTGAGATCTAGATCAAAAAGCATGTGCTGCTACTGTTCCACTAACTTCATTGGAACTTGTTAAAGGCAACACTTTAGAGCATGCTAAGCATATACTTGAACTGGAACGATATAATGCTTTGTGGTCTTACTCACTCAAGAGCATGAAGCTCTTGCTCATCTTCATTTCACCAGCATGGTAAGGGTGTCGGTTTAGTAGTTTAAAAAATTGTTTAAAATACTAACTTGCAGTTTGTTCATGTCAATGGCTTTTTCAGGCAGTTAAGTAGACATTTGGTTGGCCTCTGGACAGCTGAGAACAAAACTGCTATGAACTTGTTGAAACGTATTTTGGTGAGTAAAAATGGGATATAGAGTAGGGAAAGAATAAAGTCTGAGAGCCTACAGTATTAAAAAACTTGGGATAGTCTAGTAAACATACTCCCTTTTCCCTCCAAAGGGGGAAGTCTAGTGTGGGAGATCAGCAGTCTGGCATCTGTTATTTGAAGGGCATTGATGGCTAGCACAAACCCTCTTGGATTCCTGAAGTATTCTGTTACTTTCCTGCCACTTCTAAAAATGGTGCATGACACAACCTAAATAAGGTGTCTGACTTCTTTTTCTTTATTAAAAGAACAAAAACGTGGGAGACAGTCTCTCATGCTTAGTGCTAGTAAGAAATTAAGGCGGCAGCGGTTCTGTCTATGCTTTCATGCCTGTCAAACTTTGTTTGCTTATAAGATAGTTAAATTTGTGTATTGACCTATAGTTCCTATGCTCTTTCACCTTTACAGTCTCCTGAGAGGTTCTTGCTTAAGTTCATTCAGTCAAACTAGTTGAAAGAATAGTGTTGTAAGGAATTATTAAATCTGGGAAAATACCAATTTATAAAATTAAAATTCCTTCATTTTTGACGGAGCAAACTGTATGATCTTGGTAACGGTCTTCTGGAAGGCTTAGTCGAATGAGACTGTCTCACCCCTAATGTCATGCGAAACATTCAATAAATGAGGATGTGGATGGATTCTAGTGTTAAAGTATTCATCCTCTTCAATATTGCTGTGGGATCAACTCTTCCTGCAGTCCTTAGCTTTGTTAAATGTTCATTTAAGAAATGGAATATAGGCAAGAGCTGTACTGCAGTTAATTATATGCCTCTCTTGAATGGCTCTGTTGAGGATGGTGGCATTTCACTCAAAAGCAAAAAAAACTGCTGTAGCTTCACATACTTGATTTAGAGCAGAATTTATATTCTGTTTTGAGATCTCTAATTTAAAGAAATTATCTTGTTACCTAATGCGATAGTTTCTGTTCCATTAGCCACATGTGTGTTTATACTGGTTTTAAATGTTTTTAGCCACCAGGTTTGCTGGCATACCTTGACAGTGCTGATCCTGTTCCTGAAAAAGATGCTGATAGGATGCATGTTAGAGATAACTTAAAAATTGCAACTGTAAGTAAATGTAGCTGTCTTGCCTCTTCCCTTATATAGATGTACAGCCTTTAGTGACTTTTTTGATACAGACACTTGCCTATTGCGTTGACCTGCATCAAACATGTTGATAGACCTACAACTGCAAATAACTAAGAGGATTTATTCTGCAGGACCAGTATGGCAAGTTTAATAAAGTGCCAGAGTGGCAGAGACTGGCTGGAAGAGCTGCGAAAGAAGTTGAAAAATTTGCCAAAGAGAAGGTGGATCTAGTCTTGATGCACTGGAGAGATAGAATGGGCATAGCTCAAAAAGAGGTAAAAGCATTTGAAACTCTTTGTTACAGCAGCTTGACTAAGTGTAGAGAGGAACCACCTAAAAGCCCATGAAAGCAGAGGAAAGTTTGGTAATGGAAGTGTACGAACATGAGAGTTAAGTGTTCTGTTCTGCTTTATTTTAGCAAGCTCTCTGCCTCTTAGTGCTCTTCACCTTGGGTTAGAAATAGATTTCAGGGAGAATGTAAAGCAGGCAAATGGATTCCTTCAGCATATGTATTAAGGTTGTTCTTGGTTTAGCCCACCTTATCAAACTGGACTGCAATTGCTGTGTGTTTTTTCCAAGGTAATTATACAGGTGATTAGAAAATTCCTTGAAATATGACAAAACCAGTTTTTCAACTATAGTGGGAGAACCTGTGAATAATCTTTGCATCCAAAATTATATGCTTTATGCTAGTGTTATTGTAGTTATGGAACCTGCTTGAAGAAACTCAGTATTACTTTGAACATAGGTATCTTCGGTGCTTAAATTGCAGTGTAAGACTATACATAAAACCACAGTTCAGACTGAAGTGATAAGTGACTGTTTTGATATGATGATATCAAAGGGGACAGCTCAAGCACTGCTTGAGTTCTTACCGTTGGTCTCTTTTCCTTTTATTGTCATGTTCTGTAAGACAAAGTATTTTAATTAGGCCTTTTCCTTAACTTTCTCTAGTCTCCCAACTAAGCTTGTTTTATGCATTCTGGAAATGAAATAAACTATTATGTATTCAAGGAAGTATGAAAAGAACAACGCAGAGTATTGAAAATGCCTGTCTTTGTATTTGATCTGCTGTAACAATAAGCTTTAATTAAGGAAGAACCTTAACTTGGTAAAATTTAGCTCAAGTTTGATGTAGACTGGAGTGCAGAATTTTGACAGGTAATATTTCTGGCATAATGGTGAACTAGGTTCTAAACAAGGTATTAATGGAGAAGTGTGAAAAATAGTGGTGGAAGGGCAAATTGCACTTTTAAACTCAGTATCTAGACAAGATGTTTAGCAATCATGTTTCTATATGGAGTTCTGTGCCATTTAATTTTACACTAAACATGCAAGTGTAGCTTGGAAAGGCAGTAGCAAGCTTAGTATTACCACTTTGAGTAACTTGAGTGGCTGTGGCTTGTTAAATGTACCTCTTCTTTTTCTTCCAACTTTCCATCACAACCAGGACAGAAACAATATGGTGAGTCTGTGTATCTCTGCCACGTGTGTGGATTGTGTTGCTCAGACTTCTGCTTGCATGTGGTACCTCATGTAGAGTATAACATTGATGTCATGCTTGATCAAACTAGGGAACCTTTCAGTGGCCAAGTCAGGTTTGTGACTTCTTTCTATGACTTGCTCTAGCTCTTTCCTTTAAAGAGCAAAGCATTCTTCTTGTGGGTTTTCCCCTCCATCAGCTTCGGAGCTGATGAGTGCTTGTGGTGATGGAAACTAAGCTTTTCTTAGGGATAATGTGCTTTTAAATGACATGTTAAACAGCTGAAAGTTTCTCTGGCATGATTTGTCGTGGCGTAAGTAACACTGTAAAAGTCTGTTGCTACTACTTGCTAAAAAAGGAGACCTTATTAATGAAACTTAGCAGTGTGGCTTTTGAAGGAATAGAAAACCTCAACTTTTTATTTTTTAAAGAGAAAATGGGGAGTGTCTGTTTCTACTGACTTATTAAATTTGGGTCTTTTGCAGAACATTATTCAAAAGCCAGTGATATTAAGGAAACGACGCCAAAGAATAAAAATAGAAGCAAACTGGGATCTATTCTATTACAGGTAAAATACTAAGATTAACATGGTGGTCTCCAATACAAGTTATTGCCTGGCTGGATGTTCTTGTTAATATCTTGTGGCTTGATTCCAGTTTCTGCCTGCCTTGAAACAGTGCAAGTGATTTGTAACAGGAACTTAGGAAAATTTAAATCCTAAATTATACTTAAGGATTTAACTTGTGTTTAGGAAAAGGAGGAATTTTAAAGCTTCTCAAATGTTATCAAACTACATCCTTTTTTCCTTGAATCAAAAGGAAGAGTGGGCAAGAAACTACAGATACACATGTGCGGGATGTTGAAGGCTAAGCAAAGTAACACTGAGAATCAGTGTAGTGTGTTGTGTGCATCAGCCTGTAAACCACTCGAGACACTTTTAACTTGAATTGAAATAAGTGAGCTAAAGGCAGGCAAAGAGAAAATACGTGGATATTGGATTTCAAATAATGCACAGGTCCTAAATGTAACTTGATTACCTTGGAGTTCTTACAGTTCTCGAGTTGTCAAAGTTTACATCAGAGGTGCCTCCATCTGAAAAGAGATTTTACTTTGGCTAAGGGTGTGATGTTAAATAGACTAATAAAGTTTGACTGTTCAACAAACCCTATGAAAGAAAACTTGGGGAAATTCCTTAAACTTAAGTGTTGTGGTGCTTGATGTTGCTAAAGGTCAAATACAGTCCATCCTGCACAAGTGTTGCTTGAAAGGAAGATTTGTATGCTCTAAAACTTTGAGTACTGAAGTGCTGCTCCCAGCCAGTCAGTAGATCCAGATGCTGTTTCGTAACTGCCACTGAAGACCGGTCACCAATTGTCTTGTGACACAGGAGTTGTCAACTTCTTTTCCTGCACGAACTACTTTTGTTTAAAACATACACTAGACATATCTGCTTGTATGTCTACTGCCCTGGGTTATTGTTCACTTGTAGCCCTTACTGACAGGTATAGTGAATAGCTTGCAAGTCTCCTGGTCATCAACTATATGCAGATAACAAATTGAGTCAAACAGGCGTGCTCTAGTCTAGACCACCATAACTATGAAAACATTACATAAGCAAACAACTATAGTTACTGTAACAAACTAGAGACCACTACTCAGTGCTTTCTAATTAAGGTCCACTAATGCTGATCTGCTCTAGCTTGCCACCAGAGTCTTGTCTGATTTTCAGATAATGTTTGAGAGGTTTAAACTATAACTTCTTTCTTAGATTTCTTCAGGATCATGCTAGATCAAACTTGATTTGGAACTTCAAAACACGGGAAGAGCTGAGAGATACTCTTGAGTCTGAGATGAGAGCATTTAACATTGACAGAGAACTTGGTAGTGCAAATATTATCTCGTGGAACCATCAGGAGTTTGAGGTAAAAGACTCACTGTAGGAGAAACTGCATATGTAAAATATGTCTACTTAAAATGTCACTCTCCTGTCTCTAACTACATATGTGAATCTTGTGTTGACAATCCCTGACTGTAATTCTTCTAGGGTTATGGAATAAGCTGCTGAGGCTTGAGGCTGTGGACAAGTGTTGTGGTTTTACCCCACCACACAGCTGCTTGCTCAGTCCCCCCCGTCCCCCCTGCCATTGGGAATGGGGAGAGAATTGAAAGAGTGAAAGTGAGAAAACTCGTGGGTTCAGATGCAACAGTTTAAGTGATGCAAAAGCTGCATGTACAAGCAAAGCAAAACAAGGCATTCATTCCCCACTCCCCATGGCAGGCAGGGGTTCAGCTATCCCCAGGACAGCAGGGCTCCGTCACGTATAATGGTTACTTGGCAAGACAAACATCATCACTCTGAACACCACTGCCCCCCCCTTCCTCTTCCCTGTTGTCCAGTGTCACTCTGCAGAACTGGTCTTTTCAGCCTGATAAATGACACTGTAGAGATGAAACATTCATCAGAACCCTTGATGCACTGTTGTGTCGAGGAAAAGAGAAGAGTTGGTATTACATTGTCATACTTGTTCTTGAATGTGCTCCTTCAGACTTGTTTTGGGTAGTTTCACAAATTCCTTCTTCCTGATAGCAAGTTCCCTGTCTCTATTTCCATCATACCTCAGCAATAACCAAGGCCATTAAATACTGGGTTGCCAAACCATGAGTAGGCTATGTGGCTAAAACCATGCTACTATCTAAATTAGAGATTGAGGATACCATTTTACTTTTCTAGGAACATCAGTTCCTAAAGTCAAAATAGATTTCAGGCTTCTGCAAAGCAATTGCTATGGTCCTAACTGGATTTCTCAAAGCAACTTGCAAGATGTTTTCAAGTGTTGTGATAATAAACACTTCCTATACTTCCATCTCCAGCATTGTTATGGTTCCACACAGTTATATTCAGTGTAATGCTAAAGCAAAACAAGGCCACATTTGAATTCAACTGTAAGATATTAGATATTCCCAATGCCATCCTTGTCACAGTATAGTTTTTTAGTTGAAAGTTGAGCCGACAGCTACTAGTGAAACAAGTAAACTGCTGTTTTTGAGGAATTCTGTTTTGAATCCAGTACTTTGGCAAATTAGAAGAAATTGCAAGACATCAGGCTAATGCTTTAAGGAAGAATCTATTTTTGTATGTAACTTATCCCTATCACATAGCTACAGATTAGTCCTTACCTTGATTGCAGCTAAGTTTGGGTTTGAATTGTTGGGGATTTTTTGTGGGTGTGTTTGTTTTATTTTATTGCACTGGCATTTAGTTTCCAAAGTTTTCTTCAGGTATGGGCCTCTGGGCACCACAATGTCTGCTATGCCAGCTCTGTCTCTGTACTTTAGAGGTGCTAACTGGGACAGAATCGGAAGTACAGAGTTGAAACATAGTAATACAGACTTCCCATCTGCACTCTATGCTCCTGTGTGGCTTATGTTACTGGAATGCATCACTAGCATTCTTGCAGTCACAGGCCACAATGTTTTGGGACTGGCTTGAGGGGTTGTCTTAACATGATCTTTGAACAGCTGCTGTCTGAGATTTGCTTTTAAATATTTTAAATTAATACTTCTATCAGGCTATGCTGCAAGAATTGGAACTAACTGTATAGTGGTTACAAAGGCTTCTCTGCCAGCTGTGGAACCTGTCACTTGGCCAAGGGCGATGGTGACTTGAGATTGCTCTGAAGTGTGCTAGTTAGTGGGACCTCTGAAGATCATGTGCTGTGGTCAAAGATAACTTTCGGTAGCCTCATGACAGTGGTCTGCAAACTATAAATAAGAAAAACTGTTGTAGTGAGTGGCTTTTGTGGCATGTTGAAGGCACCTCTAAATGAGGTGCTTGCTAAGTGCTTAAAACCACTGAGCATGGAGGCATATGGTTAAACTTCATGTAGCTGCTCTGAAGTTAATCATGTCTCTCATAGTGCAGTTTCACTTCAGCTTCTTGATGTGTATACTGATGCCTCTAGGCTTTTATTACCCAACATAATAGCAAGTATAACTAGTAATTAAGTCATGCTTGTTTCATACTTGTAGTAACACTGAGCAAAATACCTTGTAATGGACTAACTACTTATTAAAGCTTGAGTCACTGAATACATTGTGTGTTGTTCGAGTTTAGTTAACAAAACCAGTTGATGTTAGAAACGAGTTACTTAAAGGCTGGAAGCTAGGATTTCAGTAAGATGAGAAACTTCATTTGTTCTAGGGAGCAATAATAGCTAACAGCATGTATTTTGTAGATCTGTATTTCTTTGACCACAAACTTGTAGGTTTCAATCTTCCTCATACTGTAGGAGGGCTTGCTAACTTTGAGAAGAATATAGTATTGTTATGCAAGCAAAAACTTAATGAAGGAGAAACAATATTTACTGTTAAGTAACTCTTTCTGGTTTACAGGTAAAATATGACTGCCTTTCTGAAGAAATAAAAATAGGGGATTACTATCTAAGATTGCTACTGGAAGAAGATGAAACGGAAGAGAGTGGAGCAATCAAAAAATCGTGAGAGATTATTAAAATCCTATCCCATTCACATGGTCTCTGTTTTTCTTCACTAAAATCTTATCTGTTTCTTAGATATGAATTCTTCAATGAACTGTACCATCGCTTCTTGCTTACCCCAAAAGTGAATATGAAATGCTTATGTCTGCAAGCGTTGGCCATTGTTTATGGAAGATGTCATGAAGAAATTGGACCGTTTTCTGACACTAAGTATATAGTTGGGATGTTAGAAAGGGTAAGAATTGCAAATTACTTGATATAGTAGTTAATGTACAGCTAGTCCAACATATTTAGCTTCTTCAAGTTGCTGTGAAACTAGAGTTTTGGGTTTACAGAGCAGGAAGCTAGAGCATGAATACTTTTTTCATACTGTCACCAAGTGTTCCTGGTATCTCCACTTGATTCAGTTGCAGTTTCACTAGAAAAAACCTACTTTACCTATTAAGTGTCTGAAGTTATGCCTGACAACTGATGCAGCTTGCGAAAATGCATTTCCATGCAGTCTGAATAAGGGGTTCTTTGCTAATATCAGTGTGGGTTTTAGATCTGGCCTTTGTAAGTGAAACTGAACCAATGCAGTCTCTTGTCATTTTTTGCCTTGAGTCTTGATAGTCTCACCAGAGATGTAACATCCAAGGCCCATTCTGTCTACTGACTGAAAGCATTCTCTTTTTTTGCCATGTACCTGTGTTAACCTGCTCACTGGGGAATCCAAACACCGTCCATTGAGAGCTTAGCAGAAAAGTGGGTTTGAGTGTTGGATCCAGAGCAGCAAAGGTGATGGAAAGCCACAGGGCCTTACCTCTTCAGTGGCAGAAAGCTATGTTTATTAGCTGTGCATGAAACTGGATGCTTAGTAGGCAGCAGTTTTAGCCTGGGCAGGAAAAAAGTAATTGGGTTGTTGCAGGTGCAACTGTTTTGACTTTTGAAGGTAACTTCTAATATGTGCTATCAAATACTAATTTGTTCTATTCTGCTGCAATAGTGCACTGACAGGCTTGAGCGGGACAGATTGATACTGTTTCTCAACAAGCTGATTCTTAATAAGGTAAGATGGACATGTACATGTAGCAATAGTCTATCAGTCTTTCGACTGCATAAAATGGTCTGAACTAGTCTTCCGGGTTAACTTTAGCAAAAGTTAAAGTCTTGAGGAAGTCTTAAAACAATGTTTGATACAGTTTTCTGGGATGTGATAGTTGTTTCCTTCACCTTTCTCACCAGTAAATATGTAGATATTGTGGTGATTGTACCATCTTAGTCACTTCTAGAGAATGATTTGATTTTTCTCATGGTCACTTCTTACTTAAATAAAACTGTTTGGTACTTGTAGCAACGCCTATCTACAAAATGCTTGTGTTAACTCGGTTCATCCATTAACAGAAAAATGTGAAGGACCTTATGGATTCAAATGGCATTAGAATCCTTGTAGATCTGCTTACTCTGGCGCACCTTCACACAAGCAGAGCTACAGTGCCTCTGCAGGTATGTGGCCTTTGTTTCTTACTACTCATACATTGTTTTGCTAAAAGGACAATTCTTTTTTTAAAAAAAAAAAAAGTCCTTCTCAAATTTCCTGTAGAAATATGGTATTTGCACTGAAGCTAAAGCTAATCATATAAACATCAACTTCTAGAGCAATGTGATTGAGGCAGCACCTGATATGAAGAGGGAGAGCGAGAAAGAGTGGTACTTTGGCAATGCTGACAAAGAAAGGAGTGGTCCTTACAGCTTTCAAGAGGTATCTGTCAGCTTCAAACTCTCAAGCTTGATAAATTATTTCCATCCTGGTGACTGGGTGTGTTTCAAACAGTGAGAGGGAAAACTGTAAACAATGCTAAACTACATTCTCTGAGTAACCCTTTAAAAAGGATGAAAGCTAGACAAGAGACTGATGTTGCGCCAAGAACCACAGCCTTTTTGGTAAGGCTGCCTACCCCTCTCCATGCCCCAATTATGTTGCAATTAATCTGTCCACTTTTACGTCACGTTTCACGGCAGAGTTGTAAATACGTTGGAATTTCATGCATCTGTAGTAGTCTGCCATACAGCAGTTAAAAGCTTGTCTTGATTATGAATGTTTAGGAGTAAAAGTAGCTCTGAATGCTGAATCAACTAAATTGATCTCTAATCTTGCAATAGATGCAGGAACTGTGGGACAGTGGAAAGCTGACTTCAAAAACACGTTGCTGGGCTCAAGGCATGGATGGCTGGCGACCATTACAGGTCATCCCTCAGCTGAAGTGGTGCTTGCTTGCCAGTGGCCAGGCCGTATTGAATGAGACTGACCTTGCCACACTTGTACTCAACATGCTTATCACAATGTGTGGATATTTTCCCAGCAGGTAAAAACAGTAATTCTCAGCTGAAGTGGTAAACTTCCTCTGGCAGATGCAGTTGCTCTGGGTGAGCAATTACCTGGCAGGTTGGGCCCAGAGAGTTATGGTAAATGGGGTTATATTAGCCTGGCAGCCAGCCACTAGTGGGGTTCCCCAGGGCTCCATTTTAGGGCCAGTTCTTTTTAATGCTTTCATCAATGAACTGGATGTAGGACTAGAAGGTGTTCTGAGCAAGTTTGCGGACCTTACTAAACTGAGAGGAGCTGCTGGCTCTGAGGGTGGAGACGCCTTGCAAAGAGATCTGGACAGATGAGACCTGGGCCATCACTCACCCACCGCGTGAAGTTTAACAAGAGCAAGTGCCAGATTCTGCACCTGGGAAGGAGCAACCCTGGCTGTACATACAGACTGGGTGGTGAGATGCTGGAGAGCAGCCATGCTGAGAGGGACTTGGGGGTCTTGGGTCAACAGCAAGTTGAACATGAGCCAACAGTGTGCCCAGGCTGCCAGGAAGGCCAACCATGTCCTGGGGTGCATCAAGCATGGCATTGCCAGCCGTTCCAGGGATGTGATTGTCCCACTCTACACTGTGCTGGGGCAGCCTCACCTCAAGTCCTGTGTGCAGTTTTGGGCACCACAGTACAAAAAGGACATAAAAGTATTGGAGAGTGTCCAAAGGAGGGTAACAAAGGTGGTGAAGGGTCTGAAGGGGAAGACGTGTGAGGAGAGGCTGAAGTCCCTTGGTTTGTTCAGCCTGG
>VWZZ01001188.1:55795-102529 GCA_013399095.1 Psophia crepitans
TGTGTGGAGCCAGGAGTGGGATTTGATGATCCTTATGGGTCCCTTTCAACTCAGAAGTTATGAATTTAATCACAGAATCACAGAATATTCTATCTTAAAGCTCTTCATAGAAGCCAACTAATACATGAATGAGCCTTTTACATAGTAGTAATTAATTCTATGGGCAAACACAGAGTTTGTAAATGAGACAATACTAATAATGTGAAAGCAACTGCAAGAACGAATGCACAAGCTATGTACATTTCTAATGCACAGTGGCACCTCGAGTACTGTGTCCAGATTTGGGCCCCTCACCACAAGAAAGACGTCGAGGCCCTGGAGCGTGTCCAGGGAAGGGCAACGAAACTGGTGAAGGATCTGGAGCACAAGTCTGATGAGGAGCGGCTGAAGGAACTGGGCTTGTTTAGTGTGGAGAAGAGGAGGCTCAGGGGAGACCTCATTGCCCTCCACAACTACCTGAAAGGAAGTTGTGGCGAGCTGGGGGTTGGCCATTTCTCGCAGATAACTAGTGACAGGACTAGGGGGAATGGCTGCAAGTTGTGCCAGGGGAGGTTTAGGTTGGAGATGAGGAGAAATTTCTTTTTGGAAAGGGTGGTTGGGCATTGGAATGGGTTTCCCAGGGAGGTGGTGGAGTCACCGTTCCTGCAGATGTTTGAGGAAGGGTTAGATGTGGTACTGAAGGACATGGTTTAGTGAGTAATAGGTGGTGGGGGAATGGTTGGACTGGATGATCCTTGATGTCTGTCTCAACCTTAATGATTCTATGATTCTATAGTCTTATTCTTGCAGGCAGGCTCTTTAACTTGCAAACAAAGCTGTTTTGATGCATGACATTGAACCACACTAAACAACAAACTTTGAAGTTAACAAAGAGAATGATGACACTGAATATGATCTTAGTAGCCTGATACTTATGGCTTAATAAAGTTGTGCAGCCTTGAAAGAGAAGGCACATGTGTAATTTTTGCTGTGCCACTCTACTTTTTTAGGGATCAAGACAATGCTATTATAAGACCTCTGCCTAGAGTGAAAAGGCTGTTGTCAGATAGTACTTGCCTTCCTCATATCACTCAGGTAAGCAATTCTCAAAAATGTATTGAAATGAGTAAAAGTCTGACTTGCTGACTTAACCATCTTCCACTGTGTGAATACTTTAAGTGGGACAAACAACAAATGACGTCTGTGACATCCTGCAGATTTCTGGACAAGCAGTTGTTTATTTCACTGGGTGTTGTCACAAATTTCATATTATTTCAGCCAATATTTCATTAATAAAAATTATATCCTTGGAGATATTGAAAAGCCATCTAGACGTGGTCCTTGGTGATCTGCTGTAGGTGACCCTGTTTCTGAGCAGGGGGTTAGGACAAGATGACTTCCAGAGGTCCCTTTCAACTTTATATAGCGTGTGATTCAAACTTGTTACTTTGGGACTGAAGTATTCTTTAACTGAAATTCTTACACGTTTACTGGCTTGTCCCTGTACTGAATTGGTTAAAACATCAATTTTGGCTAGATAACTTGCAATACTCAAGCAACTAATATAAATACTTCTGTTCTTTGATTTCAGCTATTACTGACTTTTGATCCTATTCTTGTGGAAAAAGTTGCTATACTGCTGTTCCTTGTCATGCAAGATAACCCTCAGTTACCTCGTTTTTATTTGAGTGGAGTATTCTTCTTTATCATGATGTACACGGGTTCCAATGTACTCCCTATTGCGAGGTGAGGAAGAAGAATACCTAAAAATACCTCCTGACCAGTCAGGCTCAGAAGCACTGCTGCTCTAAATGTTCTGGGGAGTGTGGGTTGCTAGAACCAACATGAGACTGCAAGCAAACACGCTCTAGAAGAATCACCTCCATGTGGTCTAGTCAGTCACTAAAAAAGTGAATTGCTTATCACCCTGTCAAGGCAGGAGGGGGAGGGGGGCGGGGGCGGGAACAAGAGCGTGTCTGATCATATAGTTCTAACAATGCATGGCTTATTGTAGAAGAACAAATTATTAAAGGCACTAAAGAGTGTCTAAAGAGAGCCTACTGAAATGCTAATGTGGCTTTTGATTGTAAGCAGCTATCAAAAGTGGTGGGAAAATCTGATAGCCTGGTTTAGTATTGAAGACTTAAACCAGTTAAATCAGTCTGTACCACCTGACACAGATGCACTGCTCATACAGGTGGCTATTGCAGTTCATTCCACTGCTCCTTCTAAATTTAGTTCATAAAAAACTATTTTACAATTCCAGTGAAGTCTCCTCTATAGCAAAATGCACTGGGAAATGATTGCATGTTTGCATGATGATTCTAGTGTAATAGGACTGTCAGCAGTTAGTGTAAAATCATCTTGTTTCATCCCTGCAACGATGATCTAATGATGCAGGGTAAGGTTTGTAGGGAAAGGTGGTCTCTCAGATTCATTTTTTGTGCGTGGAGAAAGCAAGCTTTCGGGAACAAGACATTCAAACTGAAATCATGAACATAAGGCAACATTTATAAGGTGGAAGTGCGTAATTTGGTGGGGTTCCCGAGGATTTTATGGGCTTTGTACAGAGATTCATTCAATTGCTGTCTCAAAGTAAATGTATGAGACTTGCCATTTGGTTTGCTTATCTTAAAGTGTCCCTTAAGTATCAATTAGGTAGAAAGTAACTGCTGTTTCTCTTCTAGGTTTTTGAAATACACACATACAAAACAAGCTTTCAAGTCTGAAGAAGTGAGTAGACTGCAGAAGTTAACTACCTCTGTTTCCAAATGATTTTGCACACTGCCTATAGTTGTCTTAACAGTACTTGATGCTTGTTCTTTCTTTAAGCTCTGAAGAGCTAAAATTGAAGTACTGTAAGGGAAAAAGGGGAGGGTTTTTAGAACTCCAGTTGGTTAGCAAGCTGGAATTCTGATTACCTTTGAGGTGACAATGTGATCTCATCTGTAGACAAAAGGTCAAGATCTAGTTCAAAGAAGTATACTTGGACATATTCTACCTGAAGCAATGGTGTGTTACTTAGAAAACTATGAACCAGAAAAATTTTCTGAAATATTCCTTGGAGAATTTGACACTCCAGAAGCAATTTGGAGCAACGAAATGAGGTAACTGTTTTCTGTCAGAGGACAAATAAATCTGAACTGTTTCATGCTGAAGAGGTCTTGTCTTTAGCACCTCTAAGGAAAGCTGAAAATACCTGGATTGCATGCTTTCATACTTCCCTCTGTTTGCCTTCTGCAAGGACAAGGTCCTGCATTGCCCTCTACTACTGTCAAAAGGGACAAGGGAGGGAGTGGAATTGGCAAAAGGAAGGGGAATATTTCCTTGCATATTGACATGCTTTACATCTGCCTTTATCATACTTGATTAAGTTTTTCATGAGTGGAGACTTCAGTATTTACGTGGACTGCTTTATACTTACTGTACTCACTTATTATTACAACCTACTTAGAAGATACATCTCTAATTTTGTAATACATTTTTAGAGTCTCCTAAAAAGTAAAGAGGTCTTGAGGGAGGACAAAATGTCACTTAACACTGTTTTTAATAAACTAATTTTCATGGCATTAAAATAGCTTTATAACTATAGGACTGAATCCCTTCTGAAATGTGGGAAACTAAAGGAAAAACTTTGCAGAGGAATCATTGAGCACACTTGTACAGTCACTGAGGACTTACTTAGGCAAGTCCTAACCCAAACTTTAACTTTTTTAGGCGTCTTATGATAGAGAAGATTGCTGCTCATCTTGCTGACTTCACCCCTCGTCTTCAAAGCAATACAAGAGCACTCTACCAATACTGTCCTATCCCAGTTATCAACTATCCACAACTGGAAAATGAGCTGTTCTGTAATATTTATTACCTCAAGCATCTTTGTGATATACTGAGATTTCCAGACTGGCCAATTAAAGATCCAGTAAGTAAGAAGTATTTTAGGATTTGTTTAGTTCTTGATCTTTAGAGCCCTGAAAGTGGGAGTTGTAACAAATTAAGGAAATCCAGTACTGGGTTTGTTGAAAGTAGCTGATTGCTTATGAACTGAAAGTCAGGGTCAACTATGTTAAACACTTTATCTTGAAGTAGAATAGTCTTTATGTAGCAGCCACTTGTTAAGTGTATCCTCCTTGTGGTCACCACTTAAAGCAAAGGAAAGCACCCAAGAAATTTCAGATAGCATTTCAGTGAACCTCAAGTGGTTGAGAGGGTGGGAAGAATCATCACTTTTGGGTTTTTATTTGTTCATGCTGGACAAGAATCTGAGCTAACTTGGTATCAGTACAATAACTGAATTGGTGAGATCTTTTTGGTACAAATCTGTGGTCTGGATCTGTCTAATCAACTTTATTCATGCAGTGTTGCAGTTTTTGTAGAATCAAGATGTGAACTGCATATCATTTAAGTGATCCTCCTTCTTCTAATGTGACTCTACATAGAGCACCTTAAGATTAAAATGTCTTACCTTGAATAAAATATAGCACTGTAATGAAACCAAGTCTTAATTGCTTCCTGACTGGAGAGAAAACCATAATTACTAATGGTAAAAGGATTAGGTCTTTGAACTTAGGTGACAGGCGATAAGGATTCATTAATGAAGCCACACCTTACTAAAAAAAGATGACGTACTGACATCAGCATAAATGAAATACTAATAAATTGTAATTGTTTAGGTTAAACTGTTGAAAGATACACTAGAAGCTTGGAAGAAGGAAGTAGAAAAGAAGCCACCTACCATGTCAATAGATGATGCTTATGAAGTCCTTAACCTTCCCAAAGGACAGGGCCAGTAAGTTGTTTTCGATATTTAAAGTTGTATAAGTACATTTCTATAAACTCCATACACTGAGCAAACTGAATTTTCTTATCTCGGTACAGGCCACCAATTAGTGATACCAGTTCACTTATATCTAGCACTCCTTGCACAGTGAAAGGTTGCTTTATCTAAAAAGAAACAAAGCTTGAAAGTCCAGCTCCAGTGTTTGAGAGAATAATTGTAAAGTGTTCAGAAACACTGAAACCAGAGGTGAAAATATACTTTGAGCTCTCCTTCAAAGCATTCACTAGGCTGTTCTACAAGACAAGCATTAGACTCAACCGTAGTGAGTAAAAATATGGCAGAACTTGAGTTATGTTCAAAATGGAACTTTGGTTTCTCTTCCCCTGCCAAATATTGTCCTTTTTCTTGGTGATAACACCCTTAGGATTTTATGTCCTATCTTGTCACTGGTTTCTGACTTCAGGCTTCTGGAAAAGAAATGACAGCAATTTGTATTTATCCTGCAGGAACAGTACACTTACTACAAATAATGAACTACTAATTTTTACCACTTGTGGCACATTTAGAAGATTCAAGAGCTTTTAGCACCTTCTGATTAGTATATTCAGTACAAGAGGTAGTACAATAGATTTATTTCTATTCTGTGGCCACATGATTATCCCTATTCAGTGTCAGCTGATGAAGCAGGATTTTCACATTGAAATACGAGAGCTTTGCAGTTTTCACTTGAAATTACTATTAGTACTCTTGTCAGTATCCAGAATGGTTTTTCCCATTTGTTTATGTTTACTCAATGTAATAGGACTTGTTTTCTTGTAGGCATGATGAAAGCAAGATCAGGAAAGCTTATTTCAGGCTGGCACAAAAGTATCACCCAGACAAGAATCCAGAAGGCAGGGTATGTACAATGCGAGTTATGGTGTTATTCAGGGGGGGACAAATTCAGCTGTTATGTGTGTTAAGAATTCTGCAGTGCCCACTTAAATTTTCTTTCTCCTTTTTAAAGGCTATGCCCTAGATGAATCCTAGAATAGAGATTAATACTACAGATGAGTAACTGATGTCAATCAAGGAATATTAGGATTTCAGCAGTAAATGGATGTAATCAGATCAGACCCATGTCTCAAAGCATCTTGTCTAGAGTTACTCAGAACCTAATAAGCCAATTGCTCCCTTTCAAAGACAAACTGCATCCTCTCCCCATTCTTTCAATTAAACTGTATTTAACTACTTTTGTCATAGAGGAAGTGACTTGGGTTTTAGTCTCTTGCCAGTGGTGGAGTTCCGGAGGCAAGAGAACTCATCTGTGAACCAGTGTTCTTAAGGTTATTCTGAGTATTTTCTGAAGTGTGATAAGGCAACAAGACTAATGTTGTGGGTAATAATCAGGAATGCTTTCTCACCTGCATCTAAACTGATGTTGCAGACTTGTAGTAATTTAGGGGGTTCTTAGCAACTCTTTAACACTATTCCTCTTTATTTGTAGGATATGTTTGAAAAAGTTAATAAAGCATATGAGTTTCTATGCACAAAGTCTGCCAAGGTAATAGATGGGCCAGATCCAGAAAACATAATTTTGATCTTGAAAACTCAAAGCATTCTCTTCAACAGGCATAAGGAAGGTAAGCAGGCTGTCTCAGAAGAATGTTTTGTGTTCGTTGTGGTCAGTTTTAATCTCCTGTATTCTTGAGTCTGTCTTCTGTGGATCTGATTTCTGGTTTGCTGTGACAATATGTAGCTGGTAAAGGGTTCAGAATAGGACTTTTTCTATGAAATAAATGCTTCTGCAGTAAAGTTTAATTAAAAAAAGCATGAATAACTCTCTGAAATTCTCTGCTCCAATACAAATCAGTTTGAATCTTCCTCCATATGTAACTTAAACTTATTTCTGTCAATGCAGAAAAGTCCTCACCAGTACTCAGATGGCAGATTATGCATATAAATGAGTTTACACTCATGTGGCTATTAAAAGTGAGACAGTCTTGCAGCAATTCTGACTAAAGTCTTCCATTGGGTGTGCTGCAACACCACCTCTTTTGCAGCCCAACTGGGAAAGAGATAGCTAGAGTACACTAACCCTTGGCTCTAGCTACAGTCCCTAGCTGGCAGCTGCTGGCATGTCCATGTCTTGTGGAGCCAAAAGTGTTTTGCTACGTAAGTGTTTCATTATAATGGTAAACTAAGAACCTCACAGGCAATCATAGCTCGGTCAGTTATGTGGAGACAGTGACTGAGTTAGTGTACATAGGTAAACTCAATCGGTTCCATACTGCAAGATGAAATTGTTCTTCATTGTGGCTGAATCCTAAAGGAATGAAAAATGCCATTATTTAAAACCTGTGATTGTTTTTTCAAACTGAAAAAGGTCCTTAGGCCAGGATTGTCTAACAGTAAGCCTATGAGACAGACAAAGCTATACTCGTATTTCTCTGGAGACAGACAAGTGTCATTTGGAAGGCTCTGAGCTTGGGAGCTTGCTCAGCTGGAGGTATTAAGATTTAAAAAGCTTCTTTCCTTGAAGCTCTATCACCTTCTAGCATGAACAGCCTTATGTGACAAGGAGTCAGATTGTGTGGACTGCTCAGTCTCGGTCCAATTTTCCCAGGTTTTGGCTTTCTTTGACTTCTAGTCCTTAATATCTCATCTTGTACTGATAATTATGCAGTGATTTAAATTGCTTAGAATCTGCATATAAGTAAACTTCAACTTTTTTCCTCTTTCAGAGTTGAAACCGTACAAGTATGCAGGCTATCCTATGCTGATAAAGACTATTACCATTGAAACGTCAGATGACCTTTTGTTTTCCAAAGAATCTCCTCTATTGCCTGCTGCTACAGAACTTGCTTTCCATACTGTCAATTGTTCAGCATTAAATGCTGAGGAACTGAGACGAGAAAATGGAATTGAGGTAAATGGAAAGAAACTTATTGAAATTACTTTAGTCTAACTGTTCCACAGCTAAAAATCTTCGATCCTCAATGCATAGGATATCGGATGCAATTGAAAATCACTTTTGGTCTTGTTGAGACACTTGTCCATTTTCACTGTCTCTTTTCTGGATGCAGTAAGAGAAGCCTCTTGCAGAGTATACCCCTTTCTGGACCTAGGCTTGTCTGTTGAACTGTGGATAAGCAAACTATGAGATATTTCTCTGTTTCCTCACAATACTCAGAGTTTCTGCATTCTGTATGTGGAAAATACCTAAATCTGAACCAGTCACTTGAGAGATGGGCTTTTCCTTGCGTATATTAAAATCATAGTCATTTAGGTTGGAAGGGTCCTTTTAAGGTCATCAAGTTGACCTAACACTGCCAAGTCCACCACTAAATCATGTCCCTAAGCACCACATCTACAGGTCTTTTCAATACCTCCGGGTATGGCGACTCCCATCACTCCCCTGGGCAGCCTCTTCCAAGGCTTGACACCCCTGTTAGTGAAGAAAGTTTTCCTAGAATCCAATCTAAACCTCCCCTGGGACAACCTGAGGCCATTTCCTCTTGTCCTATCACTTCTTGCTTGGGAGAAGAGACGAACACTGACCTACACTACAACCTCCTTTCAGGTAGTTGTAGAGAGTGAGAAGGTCTCCCCTCAGCCTCCTTTCCTCCAGGCTAAACAACCCGTGTTCTGAGCCTCAGCTGCTCAGACTTGTGCTCTAGACCCTTCACCAGCTTCGTTGCCCTTCTTTGGGCGTGCTCCAGCACCTCAGTGTTGTCTTTGTAGTAAGGGGCCCAAAACTGAACATGGCACTCAAGGTGTGGCTTCACCAGTGCCAAGTACAAATGGGCAATCACTTCCCTAGTCCTGCTGACCACACTATTCCTGGTACAAGCCAGGATGCTGTTGGCCTTCTTCGCCACCTGGACACACTGCTGGCTCATACTCAGCTGGCTGTCAGCCAGCATCCCCAGATCCTTTTCCTCCAGGCAGCTTTCCAGCCACTCTGCCCCAAGCCTGGGGCCTTGCCTGGGGTTGTTGTGACCCAAGCACAGGACCTGGCATTTGGCCTTCTTGAACCTTGCACAGCTGGCCTCAGCCCATTGATCCAGCCTGTCCAAATCCTTTTGTAGAGCCTTCCTGCCCTCAAGTAGATCAACACCGAACTTGGTGTCATTTGCAAACTTACTGAGATATTAGCTCACATGTGAGAATGTTACCAACTGTGAAGCACCAAAGGCTAGTACAAGCACTTGCAAAGAATTTTGCCCCTACAAACAATTTGAGAAAGCAACAGATTTTCATCAAATCGCTTCCTTTCAGCCATTAAAAATGAGTTTACCAGCCAATGTTTTATTTCTGCGAGTATTTATCAGTTTTTGTTGTGACTGAACTTACGCATCATTCAATTCTCACAGGTATTGCAAGAAGCATTTAATCGTTGTGTAGCAGTCTTGACTCGTTCTAGTAAACCAGCTGATATGTCTGTACAGGTAAGTTGCGGCAACTTTGATTGTATCAACTTCTCAGAAAGCAATGTATATTATAGTATAATATAATATATGTTATATATAATACAAAACATTGTTATAACATCAAAACTAGGGTTGTAAACATGCATTTCTCCTGCACTTGGAACCTATATAATACTGTTTTTTTTGGTAGGTGTGTGGCTATATTAGTAAGTGTTACAGTGTGGCAGCTCAGTTTGAGGAATGCAGAGAGAAGATTACTGAAATGCCTAACATCATTAAGGACCTCTGTAGACTACTATATTATGGCAAGGTAAGAGCTGCTTTCCTTTGCCTAAATGGGTATTTAACCATTCAACGTTTAGGGGAATGTTCTGCTTTTAAGGGAAATAAGACAATTGTAGAGACTGATCAAACACTTCTGTAAGATCCCAGCTAATCATCATGGGATAAGAACTCTAGTGCCTTGTTATCGATGCTTGTGTTTGTATCCATTTAGTGGACTTAAAGTGCAATCGATATAAAGATTCAGCTACTTTTGCCTTTTAATTCATATGTCTAGCTGATTGGTTTACTGTACAAAATGGGCAGATAAAAGTACTAGAGCTAGATCTTACATAAGCAGATATGACTCCTAAATCAGCATGAACTCTGGGAACAGTATTCAAAGTTTTGCTGCCATTTAGCTCTTTAGAACTTACCTCATGGTATATAAATACTGAATTTTGTCTTGAACTTTTCATATGGTGTATGTGAAAACACAAGACTGTAAAACCAGATTATAGCAACCGACTGTAGATGTTTGTGTTCTTTAGTCCCTGGGGAAGACGTGTTGCCATAGAAAGCTCGCCTGGGAATCTCTGCCACCTTCTTAAACTGTTTTTCTGCCAGTTCATCAGTGCTCCTTTCTAATCGTATGAAATAACTCTTCAAGTACTCTTCCTTTAAAGGATGCTGTCCAAGTAACCACATTTTTTTGCTACCAGACACTTAACTTCAGCTGCAGATACTGTTCTGTCTACTTAAATTTTCATCTCTGTGATGCCTAGATAGTACTCTGGAATTAGCAAGTTTTGGCTTTAAGCCCTTGTGAAGAAGCTTTCTCTGGTCACAAGTACTAACGTAAACTTTTTTCTTCCCTCAGAATATACCACGAGTAGCTTCTTTGGGAGTAGAGTGTGTTAGCTCCTTTGCCTTAGATTACTGGCTACAAACGCACTTGTTCCAAGCTGGAGTTCTCTGGTACTTACTGGGTTACCTCTTCAACTATGACTATACGCTAGAAGAGAGCGGTATTCAGAAGAGTGAAGATTCGAATTACCAGGTAACGTTAACAGGGTGCATGCTTTCAGACACTGATGCCTGTTGCTTTCTGTCTCTTATTAACAAAAGTAGTGCATTCAAATACTTATTAGAATCATTGGAATACATGAACAGTAATGTTAACAGAGCAGCTTTGGAAGGGGATTTTTTGCAGTACTGTAAATACTGTTGTTTAGGTTTTGTTTTTTCTTTTTTGAAAGACTAACTCATGTTTTGAGTTCAAATGTTAAAGCTGCCAAAACCTGTAGTTTCTGATAGACTCGATTCTGTGATTCTGTAATGTAAGAGACTTAACTACAGTGAACAAGTGAATTTGTGCTATCAAAAGACAGTTGTTTTCTCTTGAGGCTCAACTGAAGGGATTGCCTATTGGTAATATGAAGTTAGCTGAAATGTCTACATTAGGACTGTATTTTCCCTTTGCCACACCACTATAAGTGGCTTCACACTTCCATTTCCTTAAATGGTGACCTTCTAATTATGGCACTTCTTCCTCAGGCACTAGATGAGATGAGCTTTGAACAGTCTATTGTGGTTATTAACTCTCACATCACTGTCATAAAAGGCTGATTATGCTGATACTTGACTGCTAGCAGGAACCGCTGTCTGGTCAGAAGCTATTACACTAAATAGCTTTGGTAGCTTTCAGCTCATTTTGGTGCCTCAGTTTTTCCTACTTATCAGTGCTCGTGTCTAACTGCATTTGTGAAGCCCACAACACAGTGATTGTATTGTGCTGTTCTGCAGCACCTAGTGTTTTATTAGACATCAGTGCATAATTGGATGCAGATAACAGAATTGGATAAGTGTTGGAGAACTTTCTGGCTCTTCTGATACTTCTTCAGTAAGCTCTAGGTTTTTTATAACTCTGTGTATATTTTCAGGAGGTAGCAAATAGCCTAGCTAAGCTCAGTCTCCTGGCCTTGAGTCGCCTTGGAGGGTATCTCTCTGAAGAGCAAGCTACACCTGAAAACCCAACGATCAGGAAAAGCTTGGCTGGAATGCTGACACCCTATATTGCAAGGAAACTCGCTGTGGTCAGTGCTACTGAGGTAAGCATATCTTGGCCAAAACTCTCTAGTGATTTATGCTTCTGTCAAGTACTTGGTCACTTCTGAAACACTGAACTCTTAGACCAACCTGATACAGAGAACAGCAGTGCAATTTTTCTCTGCAGTTGGAGTAACTTCAAGGAAAAGAAACTGTTTCAGCCTTAAAACACTATGGACAGGATCAGTACCTGATAGTATTATAATTGCAAAAGAAATGTGGGAGTGAAGAAGTTAATTGTTCAAGGCTTAAAGATATAATGATGATGGAGAGCAAAGGCTAAACTTTAAAAGTGGTGTCAAGGAAGTCATCTACAAAGAGATACTGCAGATAGTTGCTGCTCATCCTCACAAAATAGGAGAATCTGAAGTAACTGTGGCTTAAAGCAGAATAAAGACAAAGTAAAATATAGATTGTACTATACCAAATAATTTACATATACTGGGTTTTTTAGTATGTGGGAAGCATAACACTTTAAACTTGCTTATGAAATTGGGCTAGCTTTTAATGAGATTGGATTAACTAATGTCATGAAATACGCATAATGATCCCAAACATGTTACATAACGTAAATTCCTTATTTCTTAGACTCTGAAGATGCTTAACAGTAACACAGAGAACCCCTACTTGATCTGGAACAATGGGACAAGAGCTGAATTACTTGAGTTTTTGGAATCTCAACAAGAAAGCATGATTAAGAGAGTAAGATATGCTTTACTTTAAATCTCACTACTGTTTCTTTTTTAACTGTTTCATGGTCTGGTACATCCACTTGTAATGCAGTGGTATAGTTAATACAAGTATCTATTGTTGTCTGCTCTGAAGTCACTTTCTTCTTAAAAACAACAAAAAACCTTAAGAGTTTGCTTGTTCTTTTTTCTTGTAATGTTTCACTCTGTCTTGAGCTTCTGATTTTCGACTCAAGTTTTCTGTTCAAGTACGCTCTATTTCATTATCTGCTTATAGCTTTACGCTTTCTACAAGATTATTTTCTATCTGAGCTTGTGCTGCTTATCTCTGCTTAAAGGGTGATTGTGACAAGAGCTACGGGTCTGACTTTGTCTTCAGTGACCATGCAAAAGAACTTATTGTGGGAGAGATTTTTGTTAGAGTCTACAATGAGGTCCCTACCTTCCAACTAGAGGTGAGAGAGCTAAAACCTTCCTGTTGAAACTAGTATTTGGAACGTTACTTCTTCCTCTTTATCTGATAGTGCAAACAGAATGAAGATAAATCTTAAGGAAATTTCCTTTGTGATCAGCATATTATGGGATAACTCTCTATTGGAGCAGAATAAATTAAAAAGAATGATGAGTTTGTCACAACATGTGCTGCTTTAGATGTCTTGATGCCTTTTCTCTACGAGCTTGCACTGCAGACACTCAAGTTGATTTAGTAATGGCAAGGGGTAGTGATTCTGCCTAGTGCCTTTGCTGTCCATCTATACATATGGACAAACATATACCTCAAGAGTGCTGTTGATTAGATATTAGGAAGAAATTCCTTACTGTGGGGGTGGTGAGGCAATGGCACAGGTTGCCCAGAGAAGCTGTGGAGCCCCCATCCCTTAAAGACTTCAAGGCCAGGTTGGATGTGGCTGTGGGCAGCCTGGTCTAGTGGAGGGTGTCCCTGCCCATGGCAGGGGGGTTGGAACTAGGTGATCCTTGTGGTACCTTCCAACCCAAACCATGCTATGATTCTAAGTAGTGGCAACTGTCTAAGGCAATGTTTAAATATAAATAGGGTTAATGTACTCCAGATGTTACCGGGATCACAGTGTAAGTGTTTCCTGTCTAGAAGAAAGGGATATGTGAAATGTAGGAAAAGTTATTTGGATACACTTTCTTCCAGTGTGAACGCTGTTGTACCACACAGCTAAAAATGCTCTCATCTCTAATTTAAAGCTTCCTAAAGCATTTGCTGCTAGCCTCTTGGATTACATAGGCTCACAAGCACAGTATCTTCATACGCTAATGGCAATAACGCAAACTGGGAAAGTAGAATCCAATCAACACGGAGATCGGTTACGGAGAGTTGAAATGGCCCTGGAGGCTCTGAGAAACGTGATAAAACACAACCCAGGTAGGCTTAAAACTGAACTTCCTTGATCTTGTGGACAACCTTAAAAAATGTAGACCTCTCTAGTCTTTATCTTCCAGTGAGAAAGAAACTTGTTTTGCTGGCTAACAGACTTTATCACTGTTCATAAGCCATATAGGCTTGCTTTTTTTATTTTCCTGGAGAACATTATCAGTAGAGGTACTAAGCTTAGTGTGAAATCCAAGCCTTATCTGTTTTCTTCTCTGAAACGTTGGGTTTTAACTCTAATTCTAGCCTGTTGTTGCCAGGAAGACTTAAACTTCTTGGATGAAACTTTCTGTAATCCTTCAAAGAATCGTTAGCTGATTTTTAAACTACTTTGCATCAAAAAACCTCCTTGAGCTGAGTACGGCATACTAGTAAACACCTAAAAATATGTTGGGAGGCCTTACTAGGAGAAGATGCTATTGAGAGTGGGCAGCTAATACCAGCACAAACTTATGGGTAGATATCAATGTACAGGCTGGAAAAGCCTGAGACACATGATTAGGACACTTTCCTACTGTATAAGTTAGTTCTAAAAGCAACTCATGTTACTATCATGGCTTCTGATAATAGCTGGTTAGGTTGTTCTCAGGCAGGATTCTCTGTATT
This sequence comes from Psophia crepitans, assembly GCA_013399095.1. Classification (NCBI taxonomy): domain Eukaryota; kingdom Metazoa; phylum Chordata; class Aves; order Gruiformes; family Psophiidae; genus Psophia; species Psophia crepitans. The sequence continues at coordinate 70,028 of VWZZ01001188.1, forward strand.
TGGCAGTTATAAACCCCGGAGGCAGCTGTTGCTGCTGCAGGTAGCAACCCTGTTCTGAGCTGGGAGAATCAGAAAGGGCAACTGTGTTTGAAGACAAGAAGTACTGGTGATCAAGCATAGGTAAAATACTGAACTTGCTTAGTTGTATTGTAAGAATGCAGGTAACTAGTTGTCCAAGAACTCTCTCAGTTACTTGTCTTAGAGGGAGGAAGCATCCTCTCCTTTTGAAATATTGTTGATGTTTGACTTTGTGGAGGCCAGATTAAGAGGCAGGACTCTGAAATTTTCTAATTTTGTAGCAGGTGCTGTCCTGTAGAAGCTGTTATAGCTGCAGTGGCAGACTATATACAGATGTGTACTTTTTAACACCTTATAGTGAAACGTGAGCTTGGAATGGCCTTCAGTGAATGCTTTGTTCAATATGAACAGAATAACTTATTTGGTGTCTTGCAGGTTCTGAGTGTGAATGCATAGGTCACTTTAAGTTGATATTCTCCCTTCTGCGTGTTCATGGAGCTGGCCAGGTGCAGCAGTTGGCTCTGGAGGTAAACAAACCAAACCAACCAAAACAATTCCCCCGTCTGGATGCTTTACGTAATCAGCATAAACAAACCTGACTGTGTAACTGTTGGAGTAGCATCTAAAAAGTGTCAGGATTGGGGTTCCAAGGTGTCAGTTCCTCCTCGGAGGAACAAGTGATAGCTTCTTGCCTGTGACTTTGCGCCCTTCCTCCCTGAGGCAGCAAGACAATTTGGTGACAGGAATAAACGTTGTAAATATTGGCTATATTGGCCAGTGAGGTGCCTGCATTTTCTTGACAATTTCTTAACAGCTGGAATACAATCAAGTGTTGTTTCTGATCTTTTACAGGTAGTGAACATAGTAACAAGTAACCAAGAATGTGTTAACAATATTGCGGAGGCAATGGTTCTTGCTAACTTACTGGCACTCCTGCATTCCTTACCTTCAAGTATGTACCTTATCATTCTTAGTCTTGCAAGGCCAAGGATTTCCAACTCAGAAATTAATTGGAATGCAGCTGGCTGAACTTACTACTGAGTTTTAGGTTAAAACAGCATTTCAGTGGAGATGATTTAAAAAAAAGTTTTATGTAACCTGTTTCTCTTAAATGTGTGAGCTGAAATGTTTGAATTGCAGGAATTTGAATGGTGTTTGAATTGCATATTATTTTACTAACTAATTCTTTTAGGGAATTTAGGTAACATGAAGCTATGTCATACTAAAATGTGTGATTGATTTGACATTCCTTAACTAACTGAATTTAGCTAGAAATCTTGAAGTTTGAAACTGTGTGTGTAGCTCTGACTAGCTCTTCTCATAAGCTTATTGCCATTTTGATACAGCTTTCTGTTAAGATCACTTTAGTTCATATCTGATTAGTTTATAGTCTACACAGCATAAAGTTCTTAATGCTTTCTATTTTGGCAGGTCGGCAACTCGTCCTTGAAACTTTGTATGCTTTGACATCCAGCACGAAAATAATTAAAGAAGCCATGGCAAAAGGTACAGTACTACATTGAAAGCAAAGGTTTCTGCAACACTGGACTTAAAGTAAATACAGTGGCCAAATTTTACTCTTCCCTTTAGAACAATGTGGAATTGGTGAATTCATAGAATCATAGAATCATTAAGGTTGGAAGAGACCTCAAGGATCATCCAGTCCAACTGTCCCCCCACCACCTATTAACCACTAAACCATGTCCTTCAGTACCATGTCTAACCTTTCCTTAAACATCTGCAGGGACGGTGACTCCACCACCTCCCTGGGAAACCTGTTCCAATGCCCGACCACCCTTTCCGAGAAGAAATTTCTCCTCATCTCCAACCTAAATCTCCCCTGGCACAACTTGCAGCCATTCCCCCTAGTCCTGTCACTAGTTATCTGTGAGAAGAGGCTGACCCCCAGCCCGCCACAACTCCCTTTCAGGTAGTTGTAGAGGGCAATGAGGTCTCCCCTGAGCCTCCTCTTCTCCAGACTAAACAAGCCCAGTTCCTTCAGCCGCTCCTCATCAGACTTGTGCTCCAGATCCTTCACCAGTTTCGTTGCCCTTCCCTGGACACGCTCCAGGGCCTCGACGTCTTTCTTGTGGTGAGGGGCCCAAAACTGGACACAGTACTCGATGTGCGGCCTCACATACTACTTGTGACCAGAAAAAGAATTTGATTGTTGTCCTATCTCTTTGTACAGGTGCTTTAATCTACTTACTAGATATGTTTTGCAACTCAACTCATCCACAGGTCCGAGCCCAAACAGCAGAGCTCTTTGCCAAAATGACTGCAGATAAGCTGGTGGGTCCAAAGGTAAGAATCCTAACAGCTCTTGTTGGAACTCTTGGTATTACCAGCCTCTCTAAAGATGAGTCAAAAAACCCCCTCTTCTGTGACTGAAACATTCATGTGAAGAGCAATCTGGCTTTTTCAAAATTATTAACTCTCAATCTGTGAGCAGGCTTGTAGAAGCTGTTGTCTTTATTGTAACTACTGTAATTAGTTTAGCTTCCATTTGTAATGACTTTAACATTAGATATTTAGATTTCAGGTCTGTCCCTGGCTATCACTATTTAAAATGATAGCACTAGTTTATTTTGTGGCGTTGTGTTCTAGCAGTTGGCAGTGTAGTGCTACAAATAATTGGACTTCCTGGAGTTCTCTGTTTTTTCTGACTACTGGTTTGCCTTATGGTATACTAAATGTCAATTCTGTTCATCTTTTCTAGATTAGAATTACACTAATGAAATTTTTACCTGGAGTCTTCATGGATGCCATGAGGGACAACCCTGAAGCTGCTGTTCATATCTTTGAGGGAACTCATGAAAATCCTGAGTTAATTTGGAATGACAGCTCCAGGGAGAGAGTATCAACAACAGTTCGAGAAATGATGCTTGAGTATGTGGAGACCTGCTGGCTAAGTATTTCCTTAACAGACACTTTTAGTGGCAGTAAACCAGAGTTGCTGTAGCAGGGCTGTCAGAGCACTGCCTGTGAAAAGTCGAATCCTTGCATGCCAGGCTTCAGTGAAAAGCAGCTCGTTCACTGATGGTATATGGTACCTGTAACTCAGTGATGCAAGTGTGGTTTGTGCACAATTCAGGTATTTGTTCGCTGCTGTAATGTTTGGGAGGGGGTTATAATGAGGAGAAAATAGGGTTTAGAAGCTGGAACTATTCCACAATGACGGAGAGAGACTGGGGTGTCAAGTAGGGAAGACGACTGCTTCTTTTACTGCTCCTTAAAACTTACTTTCTTTTTAAAGGCACTTTAAACTTCAGAGGGACAACCCTGACACTAACTGGAAGGTAAAAGTATACTGCTTCTGCTTTGGGGGTGTCCAGGGAGACTATAAGCCTGCATATAACACTCTGACAGGCTTTCCTCTTAAAGTACCAACAGGAACTCACTGCTGTGCTATCATAGCTTTTTTTTAATGTTGAATTCATATTTTTGTTACTTCTTGTACCTTGAAGTCACGCACTTTATTGGCAGTGGTTTTGCCAGTAATACTCTGAATTTCCTGATAGTTTGGGTTGTTCTAAAACTTACCAAAGTCAGCAACAAAGGAGAGTACTGGTTTGCTGGAAGAAGTCTTGTCAGGAATGTTAGTAAGCCCCTGAGTCTCAAAAATTATCATCCTGAGCCATTCCATCATCATCGAGTCAGTCAGTGAGATGTTTGTCTGTAGCATTTCCCAGTATCTGTGAAAGGCCAGGCATGACTTCACAACAGTGGTCCAGTTCAGTATTGAAACAACTTCCAAACACATGTAGGATGGCTGTTTTGATGCAGGCGGAAACTGGAAACTTTTGATGGTTTGATGGTGAGAAACCTTCCCCTGAAGCGTGCAAGAAAGGAAGGAAAGGGCTGTTAATTGGCCTTGTTGCTGGTACTTCGTGTTTACCACCAGTATAGTTGTAGACTCAGTTACTTGTGTTCGTTCAAAGAAAAGTTCACTGTAATAGTACTGCCTGCACTGTTCTTCCTACTCTCACTTCTTCTTACTTCATGTTTCTTTAAGGTGAAGTGTTCATTGGTCTTGTACAGCTCCATTGTGAAGAATAGAGTTAGTTCGGTGACCCTTACTGCTTAGTCATGTTACAGAAACAACTACAGCTCTCACAAATACCTTGGCCAGTAACTCCTTCTACTTTACAATTCAACAGCTGCCTGAAGACTTTGCTGTGGTGTACGGTGAGGCAGAAGGTGAACTTTCAGTGGGGGGAGTCTTCCTAAGGATTTTTATTGCCCAGCCGGCCTGGGTTTTACGGAAACCAAGAGAATTTCTCATTGCACTGCTGGAAAAGTTTACTGAACTACTGGAGAAAAATAACCCCCATGTAAGAGAACTCTTCTGATTCTGCTTTTTGAATTTGTTTAGTAGTGTTAAACTACTGTTCTTTTAGTATCTGATTTAGATTGGATGTTAGGAACAATTTCTTTACCCAAAAGACTGTCAAGCCTTGGAAGAGGCTGCCCAAGGGAGTGGTTGAGTCACCATCCCTGGAGGTGTTGAAAAGACGTGTAGATGTGGTGCTTAGGGACATGATTTAGTGGTGGACTTGGCAGTGTTAGGTGAACAGTTGGACTTGATGGTCTTAAAGGTTGTTTCCAACCTAAACAGTTCTGGGATTCTCTGATTAACTTAGATTCTCATACTTTCTTCCCAACATGAATGATTTTTTTTTTTCATCTGCAACCTAACAATTAGTGTAATGCAGTAGAACTAATGTGTTACAGTTTGAATAGGAACGATGTTCAAGTCAGTACCTTAATGATATTACTAAAAACTGTATTTTAGTAGAATTATAGAATCACAGAATGGCTTGGGTTGGAAGGGACCTCAAATATCATAGAGTTCCAACCGCCCTGCCATGGGGGGGGACACCCTACACTAGACCACGCTGCCAGTGTTTGGATAGATTCTGGGTCAGGCTTGCAGGGAGGGAACTAGCTTGCACATTGGATAAAACGGACGTCTTTGTAATAAAGATTGTATAAGGCATGCAGAATACAGTGCTGCTGCACAGGCTGCAGAACCCTTAAGGCATGCAGGGATCAGTCCAAACATCCGTGCTATCCTGCTTCCACCGAGCAAGTTAGCACACGTGCCGCTGTGCAGGGGCTGCAGCCAGACACTGGCTTCTCTAGATACAGGAAATAAAAATCTCTGAACACTGTGATCTGTGTTTGCAAAAATAGCGAATGTCTGCTATTCTAAACTTGTTGTTTTAACAAATTTCGAAGCAAAGTGAGATGATAAAAGCATTAAGGGAAGAAATTGGTAATGCAGAGCAAGTGAGAAATGTTGCTGTGATAATTAGACTTTACTGAGTTATATTTTTCTGTTTTTTTTTGTTTTCTGCAGGGGGAAACTTTAGAAACCATTACCACAGCAACTGTGTGCCTGTTCAGTGCCCAGCCTCAGCTAGCTGATCAAATTCCTCCTCTTGGTCATCTTCACAAGATAATCCAAGCTATGAATCACAAGAACAATGCCATTCCGAAAAGTGCCATTCGTGTCATGCACATATTGTCTGACAATGAGGTACCGAATCACTTACGTGCTCAAGGGGAGAAAAAAGTGTAACTGGAGTTATTTGCATTTGTGACTAGTCTTCCTAATCATTGTTCTAGCTATCAGTACTGTGTACCAGATTAGCAGGGACTTACAGCTAATTAATGAGGAACTGATAGATTAAAGACACTGAGAAATTTATGATCTTGTCTGACTGTATTTGCTATTACTGTCAAGCTTAGCATTAAATAAAGTGCTCTGTCTGTTTGTCTGTCTAGCTTTGTGTTCGAGCAATGGCGTCACTGGAGACCATTAGCCCCCTCATGAATGGAATGAAAAAGAGATCGGATATAGTTGGTGTAGCCTGTGAAGCACTTAATCGAATGTTTCAGAAGGAACAAAATGACTTAGTAGCCCAAGTAAGTAGTATGTTTGTCTTCAGTCTGTAAAAATGTGGTATTTTTATATTTGGGTATCTGATCTGCTCATAGGAACAGAGGTACTGTTCACCTTAAGTGTCCAAGAGGCTTCCCAGAAGCCATCTAACTAAGGTGCTTTTCATGCTGAAGAAGTCAGAAGCCAGTCCTTCATGCAAAACGCAGACCCGTTCCAGGAAGTTACCTGAGCAGTGAAGCTTAACGCGTAGGATAGCAGTGGCTTGTGTCTGCTGAGAAAGCATAGCGTTGGGGTGACAGTTACTTCAACTGAGTTTACACCCAGCCAGAGCAGAATGGCTGGACAGAATCTTCGCTCTATCTTGTGTGTATTTATACAGCTCAGGACAAATTGACTAGCCTAAACATGCTGAGTAATAGCTGTTGGCACTTTTGGTTCACACTAATGCTAGCAATGAAAAACTTCTGTATGAGACTTCCCAGTCCACGTTAAGACAACTCATTTGTGCGTGTGTTTGCAGGCTTTGAAAGCGGATTTGGTCCCTTATCTTCTAAAGCTGCTTGAAGGTATTGGTCTTGAGAACCTGGAAAGCCCATCTGCAACAAAAGCTCAGATCGTTAAAACTCTGAAATCCATGTCTCACAGCCTGCAGTACGGAGAACAGGTAATTACAGAACAAGTCCTTAACTGGGCTTTGCACACTTGGAAGATCAGACTCTGGATATCCCCTGTTTAATCTTATGGCTGTTCTCTGCATTGTTCCACCTAAAACATTAACATCATGTTAATGTTAAATCATTATGGGTTGGAATGTCTCTGTCTTACAGAGAAATCGTTGGTTCAATGCATGTGAAGAGCACTGTGAAAAAGGCAAATCCCAAGTGCAGAAATGTTCTATAAGCTTGTAGGCTTCTACCGACAACTCTTCACAACTTGTGTTAGAAATGTAAATGCTTTTCTGCTTCCTGGATTAATACCGTTGCAAACAGCAGCAGCAGTGTTATGGATGTATACTCAAGCTGATAAAATTTGTCCTGGTATCTCTGCTGGTTCTTGTGGCTTTCTCTTACCCTTGCATTGAAAACTTTCTCAAAGGAGAGGGGAACTGGGGTAGGTCTTTCCTCAAAATTGGCCCTATTTCGCTATAGTACAGGAAAAATCCTGCCTCGGCTCTAGGCACATGGCAAGCGGCTGCTTGCAGGGTTGTTTTTCCTTGTCAACTGAGGAATGAGGGAGAAAGTCAAGCTAGTAAATGACTTCTCTTTATAAGCCATCTGCATTGTGTGTTCAGCTGCCCAATCCAAATGGAAAAGCAAGTTGCTACAGTCTCCTTGTATTGCAGCCTAAACTACCGCCATGTGACTTGGTAATCTCTCCACAATGGCTTCAGTCTAGAAAATGAGTTTGTTTCCCCAGAACATGACAAATGTCACTTGCTCACTGTGCTATTCTCTTGAAATACTGTAGGTAAATGAAATTCTGTCTCGTTCTTCTGTGTGGAGTGCCTTCAAGGATCAGAAACATGACTTGTTCATTTCTGAGACGCAAACAGCAGGATACCTCACAGGTTGGCAGCCCTTTCCTTTCTATGTCCTGGATCAGTACTGTTACCGTATTGTCAGTCTTGACTCTGGAGATAGTGTTTATCCTCAGGATCTAATGCCATCACATGACCTGAACATTCAGTGCTGTAGAAGTACAGTAAGTTTTTAAAACACATCAAAAGCCCAGCATTTTACTTTTTTGGCCAAGAATCTATTTCTCTGGATAGTGTTTGCTGTACCTACATATAAAACATCGGAGCAATGGAATTTGGACTCTGGCAAGTCTTGCAAGTACTCTGTAGTGACAAAGCAGAGATGTAATTGGAACTAGCAGATAGCAGTAACTTTAATTTGTCTCGGAATCATAGAATGATTTGGGTTGGAAGGGACCACAAGGATCATCTAGTTCCAACCCTCCTGCCATGGGGGGGGTGGGGGTGGTTGGAACACTAGGCCAGTTTGCCCAAAGCCCCATCCAACCTGGCCTTGAACACAGCCAGGGATTGGGGGCTCCACAGCTTCTCTGGGCAACCTGTTCCGGTGCCTCACCATGCTCACAGTAAAGAATTTCTTTCTAATGTCCAATCTAAATCCCCCTGCTTTTAGTTTAAACCCATTCCCCCTTGTCCTGTCACTACACTCCCTAATAAACAGCCCCTCTCCACCTTTCCTGTAGGTCCCGTTTAGGTATTGGAAGGCCACAATTGGGTCTCCCTGGAGCCTTCTCTTCTCTAGGCTGAACAAGCCCAACTCCCTCAGACTGCCCTTGTAGGAGAGATGCTCCATCCCTCTGATTATCTCCATGGCCCTCCTCTGGACTTGCTCCAGCAGCTCCATGTCTTTCCTGTACTGAGGATTCCAGAGCTGGACACAGTACTGCGGGTGGGGTCTCACAGGAGTGGAGTAGAGGGGCAGAATTGCCTCCCTGCGACCTGCTGGCTGCACTATTTCTGATGCAGTCCAGGTCATGGTTGGCTTTCTGGGGATCAGTCTCCTTTAGTTCTAGAGCCAATTGTTTTCCAAGGTTGGGGGAGGAGGAGTAAACATTCTTCAAAATCAGTTAAAACTGTCTGTATTCGCTGTGCCATGTGAATTATGCTGCTTTAGGGCTAGGCATGCACCTGTATATTGGAACAGTTTGCATGTTGATAGCTCAGCTCGTGAGGCCGGTTCCAGTCAGACTCAGGGTCCTGGCAGGGCCCTTCTCTGCTGGGAATGGCCTCGTGCCAGTACCTGGAGCTTGCAGCATATACTCGAACACAGCTGTGGTGCACCTTGGGCGAGTCCCCTGCCAGTGTCACCAAGATTGAAATGGCATCTTGGGGTGCCACCTCAGTCCCACTAGTAGTGTAGAAGAGCCTTCTGGCTGTGTGTGCTGTGCACGCACAAACGATAGCAACTGATGTGGACTTCCTTGCTGGTCACAGAATGGTTCAGGTTGGAAGGGACCTTAAAATCACCTAGTTCCAACCCCCCTGCCATGGGCAGGGACACCCTCCGCTAGACCAGGTTGCCCAAAGCCCCATCCAACCTGGCCTTGAACACTGCCAGGGATGGGGCCTCCATAGCTTCTCTGGGCAACCTGTTCCGGTGCCTCACCACGCTCACAGTAAAGAATTTCTTTCATGGCACAGTGTGGATATAATCCTAGAAGAGTTATGTCATAGCAAATCAAATTCTGCTTCTTCCTTCACTCCTGTGAAGCACTTGGTAGACCCATCCTTAATGACTGCGTTCTGCTGTATCACAGTCCAAACTTGTGTTATCATCGATTGCTTCCTATATCTGAAAAATATTTTATGTAATGACATTGTAGCAAACTTTGTCTAAAGCAACACACAATGCAGCCTTCTGACTCCTCAGTAGCCAACAGCTGAGCAATCATTTGGTCTTAAAACCTTACCTGGGAGGCCAAACTTTTGAAGTCTTTTGTGATAAGTCAATATGAACACTTCCACGTGCTGTGTGGAACTTTACCTATCCCAATACAAAAATCTTGATAAAGTTTTGGTGCCTAACAATTAATGAGGTACAAATCCAATGGACATGTAGACAGCCAAGTTTTTCTTGCAAGATACTAGCCTGTATGTTGAGAAGATGAAGTAAGAGACTTTCAAGTCAGGAATTAAAATATTAAGCATCTGCTTCTAGACTGAGAGTGGGTACATCACAACATTTGGTGGTTTTTTTTACGCAGGAAAGACTTGGTGCTTTAGCTCTGAACATGTTTTCTGTTTATTGCACCATTTAATGCCAGTTTGACAAAGAGCATTTTATACAGTTGGTACTGCAGTTCCTTTGTATTTCATAAATACTATAAATAAAAAAAATGAAATAAATACTGTGTGATTACTGGCTAAGAACTGGAACTGGACCAGACATTGTCAGGCTTGCGACTGGGGGCAGCGTAGCTATCCAAGTACTGCATTTAAATTTGCCAAATGTTTAAGTGCTTGCAAATGTAGAATGAAGACACTGTACAAATGCAAAGTGTAGATGAAACCAAACTGCAAGCTTTATTTTTAACTCTGCCTTATCTTATATTCTGCCTTATGTCTTGCTTCAAATTGCTTTGCCATTTGCGCTTCCCTTGAAACTTCCCTTGCTTATTTCTCTTCCCTCAGGTGTCTCTTCTCCTTCCCTTCTAACTGGCAGCAGTCCCCTTCACCTGAGAAGTGGGCTTTAGATCTGCTCTGCCAGGCACCTTGCTAACTTCTGTGTAGCTCTCTAAAGCAGGTAGATACCATCTTGCAAAACACACGCTGCACTCGCTGCATTCAAGGAATAGATGCATGTCATAGAACTGTAACAAATGTGTGGTCCCAAACTGCAACCCACCCGTAAACTTGCCGCCTTCAAGCACATGGAAGCAGAAAACTGAACTGCAGTGGCTGAGGCTTGCTGGTACTACAGATGAGCTAAACTTTGGAAGCATGTTAGGAATCAATCCTCTGTAACGGAAAAGTTTGAGGGACGAGAGAACAAGTGGAATTTTTGCAGTAGGGTGTGTAAAAGTGGGTCTGGCTCTTAGCAGGTGCTGCTGATGGACTGGCAAGAAGTCCCCCTCTGGAGCCAGAGAGCTTTTGTTCCACCAAAGGCACTGCTTGCTTTGCTCTCCTGCAACTGTTGGCAAGGAGACAAACGATGCTCTGATCTTCTGGCTCCAGGCTGTGCTGTGAGAAGGGAGGGTGGGGCATGAAGGGATAGTAAATTTGGGAGAACTTGGTGAGGATGACTTAAGGGGGAGTAAAGGACCCAGCAGAACCTGCCATGTTGAAGATTAGCAGTGTAGGCTGAAGATCTAATCCCCAAATCGATTGCTGTATTAATACAGGAACATGTTGCTGGTTGGCAGTTTTCTAAAATCATTAATTAATCTGATAAGAAGAGTTGCTGTTGAAACTTGTCATGCTACAACATGAGGTTTTAGTGCACTCGTTGAAAGTTTCTGTATGACTACAGTTTAAACTCAAGTTTTGAGGGAGAAAGGCTTTGCCTGCAGTGCAAAACTGACCCCCCTGTAGTCAGTGACATAGATTTATTCATGGTGAGGTGTTCTCTATCTCTGATACAGAGCTTGTGTTCTGTGAGAACGCTGTTACTTTTTCTAACTGGAGGCACAAAGAGCTGCCTAGACAAGCACAAGGTAGTTCTGCTTGTTCATGGGGCAGCGCATGACTTTCCTTTAAATATGCAGCAGCTGGGAAAACCCTTGCAACACTGAGCATAAACACGGAGCACGGCAGTGGAATGCATACCTGAGCTCACTTCGCTTCTGCAGCAGGTCCTTTCCTTAGCAAAGGAGGGCCCCCTCTTCACTGCCACTTCAAGGGGCAAGGAGCAATGCACAATGCCACTGGCTGCAGTTCTGTTGTAACTTACTTGGCACATCAGCATAAAAAATGCTGAGCGAGTCTAAGAATGGCCTCCACAGGCTACTCCACTCAGTGGCTCAATCTGTCTTAATTCCTCGTTTTCCAAGATGCCAAAGAGTTGAAACAAAAACTCTTAAATGTTCTTGCTTAAGGTGTCTGTTTGACTTGGATGATGTATTTGAGTGTTACCAGAGGTGATAAAGCTGTTGAGGCACTCTTTAGAATCAAAACTAATTGCCAGTGTTCTGCTTTCTTCCTGAAAGGCCCTGGAGTTGCTGGTTACCTTACTGCAGGGACGACATCATCTGTAATGCCCAACGTACCACCCCCGGTAGACAACGAAGTGGGAGATGTCAGCTAAGGACTGGAAATTCATGTGGAAGAGACAGAAAGGCAGCCTGGCCAGTGGTGAGGAACAGCGCTTTCCTCCAGCACATTGAAGTGAACTTACTGCCTTTCCAAGTGTTTAATGACAGTGTTATTCCTTTTTCTATGACTGTTCTTTTGTGGTGTGGTTTTTTTTTTTTTTTTTTAGGAAAAAGTCAGTGATTCTAACTGTAACACAAGAAAGCACTCTGGATCAGCTGATATAGGTACACAAGAATCTTTTTTCTTGTTGTACGTAAGCACATTTTGTTCCTTTATATTTGTTTACAAGACTGTGAATCAAACTTTCCTAGTTTTTATATTTTATGAATTAGCATGACTGGAGTTGAGCTACAGTCTAGAGGAATTGGGCTAAAATCACTTTGACCTCACTGATGCCCCCCAAAGGGGCACCCCCTCTCTTCCTAGTCTGATGTGATCACTCCCATTGAACGTGTCTTACGAAGGGTTTGTCCCTGCACCAGTTCACTGATGTCCTTAATCATTAACATTATCTTCTTCCTGAGATCAAACATCATTAGACCTTCCTATGTATAACTGGCTTGACCAAATTGACAGAGCTTCAGCAAAAAAAAACCAACCAACCACACTTAAAGTTGACATGTTATGTAAGAAATTAGTGTAATTGTGAAGTGTTCTATACATTATCCAGTATATAAAAACTTTCTATATTGAGTGTACATTATACAGATCATTCATATGTACATAAAATTTTAAAATAAAGGGAATTAAGAGCCTTGTTAATGACATAAAAGTGGTTCTTATGTAGCTGTTCTTTGATGGTGTCGTGGTTCGGCCCCAGCCGGCAGCCGAGCCCCACGCAGCCGCTCGCTCACGGCCCCGGCAGCAAAACACGGGGCAGAATGAGGCAACAAAAGGGCAAATGGCTTCGAGTTGAGATAACGACCGTTTAATGGGCCGACAAAGGGAGAGGGGAAATGACAATAGGGCTGCAATAATTATCCCGGGATGTAAACAACCGCGGTAACAAACGCAGTACTTTACCGACCGACGACCCGACAGACCAGACGGACCGGAGGCGCAGCCCGCGGCGAGACCGTCCCGGAGCAGCCCCGGGCCCCTCCCGGCCAGTCCCTTTATAGGGGCGTGATGTCACGTGGTGTGGAATAGCCGCCGGCCCGGCCTGGCTCACCTGGCCCGGGCCTGAGCATTAACCCCGGCCTGGCCAGAGCCAGGACAGATAGTGTGAGAAATGAGGGTGGTCACAGACCTCAGAGTGCAGCTAAACAGAGTTCCCAGGCATTCCTGCTTGGGAAGACCTGGCGTGCAGGTTTTGACAGCCTGGAACTCCTGAACCCCAGGTAGTGGTACCCTACTGTGCAGGTGGTTCTGTATTTGAAAGGCATTTCAGCCACTTCCTGCCATTCTCAACTTCCTAGGAAGCATTCCTGGCAGGAAGCAAGAGGAAGCCAAGATGGATGGAAATACAAACACTTATTATTACTTTCTCAAAAGAGATGATAGTGGTGGTTTTAGTTGTAACGAATTGATATGAGGTAAGAAACTGATTTGTGGAAAGCTTCCAGTTCTGAAACTGTCCCATGCTGAGCAGCTTTAGCTACAACACCTTTCAGGTCTCATCCTGAAGACTGAGCCAGACATGGTATTTTCTCTCCAAACTCGAACACAGTTCCAGGGTGGCTTGTTCATGCAAAAAGTCAACACTGCGATCCTCAGGTTAATTGATCAATGCTGTATAAGTCGAAAAATGATTGTCCTAACTTCATAGGCAGACAAACTATCCAGGGTGGATAGTTAGGGGAACCAGCTGATCTCTGAGGTCTCTTCTAACCCAAACCATTCTGTGATTCTATGAGAGTGCAGCATGCTGCTGTCTGCCTGGTTCTTTTCCTGTATGAACAATTGTGTTGTGAGAACAAATGGTGACAAGGGCTGTGACAGAAGCCGAGCTGAGGAACTCGGACCTTTGAGAACTTCTCAAAGGTGTATCGGGCATAAACGGCAAAGCCTGTTCTGGTAGCCTTGTAGAGGAGGCTGTGGACTGGCCTGTGCCAGCCGCTGCTGGTTCCAGCCAGAACTGCAGCTCCTCTCAGAGGAAGGTGCCACCTATGCTTCGGTGTTTAAGAAAGGGTGGGAGCAGCTGGGGCTGGCAGACAGGAGGGTACACAAAAGGAGAAAAGATGCATAGGAAGACAAAAGGAAAAAAAAATGAAGAGATGGAGCAGAGGAGGAAGAAGCTGCATGTTGTCCTGTGCCTCACGTGGGGGAAGGACTGAGTGTAACATTAGTGAAAGAAGAGAGTTGAGAGCAGGAACTGGGGAGGAGAAGGGGGTTGGACTGAAGCTGAGCTTCAGGAAGGGCATTCCTTAAGTGTTTAACTGTGTGTCATTGAATCAGTCACTACAGGTGTGTCCTAGCTTGCAATAAACTGAATTGGGTGGGACTGCTTTGCCTACAGTAAAAGGATGAAGGCAGCTTTGGCTCAGAGCAAACAAAGCACTTTAGGCCTGTTAGAAAATAGATTTTATTTAGTGTTACAAAGAACTCAAATTCTGGTATTTATATGGTGTTCTACAAACTTTTAAAAGCAAGCCTCTCGTTATTAAGTGTAATAGTTACAAGTAAAGAGTGAGAGAATACATCTTGCTTCAAGCTAGAATCAAGTTTTTGTATTTAGTGCAATAATGTTTAAGGTAAAAGGAGATGAACAAAATCTTTCCTAAATCTTCCATCCCTGTAAGATGGCTTTGTGCTGACATCAGAGTTTTGCAGTTAGCTGCTTTGACTGATCAAGCAGTTCCCACCTTGCGATTGTGGAGAGATGAACTTCATCTGGCCCATCTGCCAGGCGCAGGGTCCGGATGTAAGCAAACCTGCGGGAGGAGAGCTGAATTAGAGGTGGATCTCTAATCCTGCCCCAGCTGGGGGCTGGGCCAGGCTGAAGGCTCACTAGAGCTGTCCTTTTAACCAAGTCTCTCTGAAAAGAGCTACTGTCACGCAGGGGTTACTGCAGCAAGATTGTCCTGGCAGGACTGAGATGTGTGGGCTGGAAATTCTGAAGGCTTGCTTCTCCCCCAGACCGTGAGGGAGAAGAGGGAGCTTTAGTCTGTGCTACTGATAAGAACTATGGTAGGACCAGAGCCAACTTTTACCCTTACAACAACAACAAAAAAGAAAAGGCATGCAGTTTCATTGGAATTGACTTATAAAAGCATTTGTTTTATATGGCGTAAAGGCATACTTTCATTATTTCGGGTTACCCGAGGTGAAACAGCATATACTAGCATTATAAAATTATCTTAAAGGAATGCTTAGACTCCACAGCTCAGTCTCCCTTTACTCACATAGAAGCCAAAGGAAAATCCTGGGAAACTCCAGCGCCACCACACACTTGGATTGCACAGTCAATCACTTTGAGCACAGCTCGAGGGACAACCACTTTGGTCATGGCTACCTGTAGACAGAAGAGGACTTGCATTATCAGCAGTAGTTTCATAAGGAAGCAAAGATGTTTAACAGTTCTGCTGAAGGTTGGTATCTCACAGGACATCCCTTCCTCTGTGGATCAGGTGATAGCTCTGCTGTTCTTCCTCCCTGGGTAAGGTAAAAGTGTTTCCATCATCCAAAATGATCTCATTGTGTTGAGACAAGTGACCAACACTTGAATTTCTTTGATTTTTAAATACTTTAACAGACTAATCTCAAAGTTTTTAACTGAGAACAGTTTCCAAGCTCAAGACAATGAAAAGCCCATCAGGGCAACAAAGCTAGTGGGGAGTCTTAAAGATTCTATGATTCAGGCTATTTTCAACCATTAGAAGGATAACATTTAGCAGTATGTTTTAGCTTCTATTTCAACCAGCTGAATGCACGTGTTGCATGTCCTAGTTCTCACCTAAGGCTGCCAAAAAAAAAACAACAAAACAAAACGAATTACCTCTTTTCTTGCTTTTCTATTGCCCAACAAGTCGATCTTGCTGGCTGTTTTTAGCGTAAGCAGTCGAGCCTGTTCAATGCTAAGGCGGCATTCAGCAATCCAGTGGGCTACAACTTCCTGCAGGAGAGCAAAGCCACCAAGCAGAAAGTCAGTTAGTGCCTCCTAGCGCATCTGGGTAACCTGCCCTACAGAAGATGCTGCAGTTCCTTCGTGTGTGCGTGTCCAGTCCAAGCTAGTTTGATGCATGTAATCTGATATGAGGGAAAAAAGAAAGGAAAGACTTTGACAGAAATACTGAAGATAGAGCAGTTCTTTCCCTGGCAGGAAAGAAGAAAAGGGGAAAACCTCCACGTTCTGGCACACTCTCCTCTCCTAGTCAGACCTACTGCCTGCTGACCCTTTTCCTGAAGTCCTTCAAAGCCTACACTTGCCTCACCGCTCTCCTTTACCCACTACCAGGACTCAGAACCATCTCTGCGTAACGTGCCCCAGTATACAAAAACGAGGGTGAAAGGGGAGAGGAATCAGTTCTGTTTTGCTTAAAGTACTGGTGGTGTGTCACACACCTTGGCCAACAGCTGCAGGGTGGTGCCTGCTGCATCTGTCTGTTCGTGTTGCTGATAAATTAGCATCTCCCTTGAGTCAAACAAAGTTACAGTCTTGGCAGCCCTCCCCTGCTCCTCTCAGCTAACTCCTCTCTGCAGCCAACATACCACAGCAAGCAAAAAAACCGTTCATGTCAGGCTTGTCAGTGCAAAGGCTGTTTGGAGCCTGAGCTGGCCTCAGGCACAGGCTCCTGCCGCCCCAGGAGCACGGGAGGCATGAGCAGGGGTGCAGCGCTCACTTCAGTGCAAAGTCTGGGAGCTGGGCTCAGCTTATGCCAGCAGAGGTGGTCTGCACCTGGGAGGAGGTGTTACCACACGCTATTCTGCCAACAGCTCCTGGGGTTGTACCTTACCGCCATGCAGGTGGTGGTGACGGCCAGCCTGCCACTCGTGGCAGCCAACAGCATCACCTCTTCCCCAGCTGTCCCAGAGCTCTGAAGAATCTACGCTGGCTACGCAGCCGGCCCCCAGGTCTTGCCTGTGGCTTCGACAAACTTTGGTTTTACTTTAAGAAGCTTCTGAGAAATACAGTGCTCCTCATTAATGCTACGTTATGGTCATGAATGGAAATTTGGCAGTGACATGACTGGAAAATGGATCTGTACAAACAATTTTCTATAACCTGTGCCAGATGCTAATTCAGTTTCCTCTTTCCTTGCCTTTGCTTGTTTTTTCCAATAAAGTCATCCTATCTGTTGGATAAGACTGCGGAACACTTGAAATGTAACAGGCCAACTACTAAATGCTGCCTGTTCCTATAAAAAGCAGACTATCATTATTCTAGTGAGCAAGCTCTCACGCAACAGTATTTCGATTTCAGAGCAAGATAATACCAAAAATCCCAATATGGCCTCTGTTTGATCTGTATTTTCATAAGTAAGTACAAAAAAACTGATCAGAGAAATAACATTTTTAGTCAAATTTAGACCCTTGAGTGTCTCTGGTAATCATGAACGGAGATGTCTAGCTGACAAAACTGATACACAAAACCAGTGAATACAGATTGTAACTACAGAAAATAAGCTGTAGGCCTGAAAAAGTACCTGTCTAGACCGATGAGTGAAAGCAGAGTGAAAAACAAGGTGACAAAATCTGTATTCAAATCCAGCAAAGGATATCCAATTCATTGCAAGGAAAAAAAAAAAAAATCCTGTAGGCTACAGTGAAAAGCAGGAGCCTCACAATGTGATTTTTTTCCCCCTGCTTCTGAGGCATCCGGAATAGGAATTCAAGGTTAGGGCACATCCACTGCAGCGGCCATGATCAGAGTCACGAGGTTCTGCATGGGCAGAACAAAGGGTGATGTCTGGAGCACGTGAATGGAGACAAAGAAGGAACATGCTTACATGGTGATACAGTTTCTTCCCGAAAGTCTCTCTCTGTGCTGCGCGCTGGCACATTATCTGCAGAGCGGTTTCAGCGGCACCAAGGGACCTCATGCAGTGATGAATACGGCCTGGCCCAAGCCGACCTTGCGCTATCTCAAACCCCCTGCCCTCACCTGGTTGGAAAAGAAAACAGACACATGCAGACGCCTTGATTCCCTCCTGAAATGACCTGTGGCTCTGAGCAGAAGTGGCCTCGTAGCACCAGAGCTAGAAGCAAGCTTCTGAAAAGTTGCCTTTGCAGAACTGTTGCTTGTTTACTCCAACTGGATCTATACCAACACACTGTTAATACTTACAGCACGAGGCATGCTCGAAGATGGTTTCTGAGAGGGTATGATTAACCTGATTTAATTTAAATGTTGTTACTTTTACATTGAAAGATATATCTACAAGATTTGGGATGAGAATCTGAAGGAAGACTTTGAGGTTTCCAAGTCCTAGGGCTACTCAAGAAAGAAAGCTCTTTTAGCGAAATAAAAATAGTAGAGAGGAAATGGAAGAAATCAAGATTTACAGTGAGGGAAGTAGAGCAAAGTTCTCCCTGCAGAAGGTCACAGTGCCACTGACAGTTTCCGCTTTGCTCTACTTCAGGGAAGTGCTTTTCGCATGACAGCTCAAGCTGCCTTGCTTTCTTCAATCACCTTTCTGCTCTGAACGAGGTACATTCAAGTTACCTTCAAGCAGCAGGCTGAAGGAAGGGTGGGCTGCCTCTTCTGTGTGTTTGAGCTCCTGGGTCAACTGGCTACAGCTGTTCACAATAACTTCTGGTGATTCATCAAGTAAACCAGCATATCACAAAGCTTGGGTCATTGCTGTGTGTACTTAAAAGGAATTAATACTGAAACTCACCCAGTATTATATTGGAGACAGATACTTGCACATCATTAAAATGTATCTCAAAATGTCCTCCATGGATCTCATCTACAGTGACAGAGAAAACACAACAGCAGGGTAAAACAAAGGAGGATAAACATACAGGCCTTCAATTCCTAACCCTTTTTCTATATATGCATTTTTCATATACAAAGTTTATTAGTATTACTGCAGCTTGTGAGACTGCTAACAAATTAATAAGCTGATTAATATTATCACTTACCCAGGTAGCCAAACACTGAGAGAGGTCTTATCAGCTTCAGCCCTGGAGTGTCCATGGGAACAATAATCATGCTGTGCTGCTCATACCTGATCAAGACAAAATGCACACGTGACGATTAACTTTGAGCCTCCCTTCTGTCCCCTCCCTCCACTTTTTTTTTTCATTTTCTGTCCTCAATTTAGCACTCCCATAAAGCCAATGTTGAGATTTACCTATAGCAAATGCAGTTGTCCTGCCTGCATGCAGTGTGGCACGCACTCAACAATGCACCACAACCAAAAAACTACTACTTCCGTCACTTCTGGACAAGTACTTCTCCATCACCCAGTTCGCTTCCTTCCCTCCCACACCCCCGCATTTCTTTTTTGTTCTCAAAACATGTTTATCATCATCATCATCTTGGCTTGCCTATGTTTAGGAAAAGAATCCCCATTTTTAAATTTCTTCAGAATATTTAAGGTCAGTTAGGAGTCACGTAGAACTGGAGGTGACATCCAGGTCCCTGAATTCCATCTGCAGTTCTAGCAAGTGCTGTATCACACAGTGCCCTCCACGAACTTCTGTTCAGCTTTGAAGAGCTCAGCAGATGCCACTGCCCATACAGCCCTCGGACAAACCATCCTGCATGCTGTAAGCAAGTTATTGTTTACTTCTCAGTGGAACCTAGCCAAATCTAAAACTGCAGATCATCAGTGGAATTTGGGCTAAAATCCAACTTAGCTATAAATGTTCCAATTCTTTTGTATCACAAGCTGTGGGCTTTTAATGGATCAGTCACGAAGCATTTTATTCATCACTTGTTTTTGTGAAAGTCAATTTTAGTTTGGTAATAAGAGTTGAACAACATTTATTTTAAACAAGATGAGGGAAGTATTACATTTACACATATAGGAATAGAATGAAGAGGTCTGATTAAAGATGTGCAGTGCTCTCTGCCCACACAACTTCAGATAACAAACATCCCATGTTTCAAACTGAACTTTCTATACCTACAGATAACTTTGCGAAAAACTTTGTAGATAACTTCAAGTTTTTGATGCACCACTTATACTCACTCTGGCCAGGAAAGCTCTGAAAATTTTTGTTTTCTTATCATTTAAGCAGGCAGTTCTTACTCTCGTTCATTGTTCCATACACTTTTGGAATAAACTGCAAGCCAGAGATAGCTGTTGGTGGAACAAGTGATGCAGACTAAAACTTTCCGATCCAACTCATCACATGGCTGCAGGAACACTGGCGTTAGTGCAGCGGAGGGGGAAAGCACGCTGATGCCAGCTCGTGACAGTGAAAAGGCTGGGTGGCTCCAGTCATCAGCAGCTGACAGCAAAACAGGGGCTTGGTCAGCAACATTTCTCTCTAAACAGATCTGTACATAGGTTTCAAATGCCCCTGCGATTCACAAGCATTAATTACCTTGAACTGATCAAGGTAATTAATGGTATTTCACCTAACAAAATTTTTGCAAGCAGTGATCCTCCAAGAAACAAGTTTTAGGTAACTCCGTGAATCTCCTAGGAATCCTTACCTGGATGCTGAGGAGTTTTTGGTTTTGCCCATTACAATTGCAACTTTGCAGTTTGGGTTCCCAGCACCTTAAAAAGTCGGAAACACAAGAATAGTTTTCAGGATAAAAATCTCAATGTAGCATCACATGAAGTTTCATACAAATAAATCTTACTCCCTTCCTTTCATGATACAGGAGCAAAAGCACGCAATTTACTTCTGTGTTTGTATCCTAAGTAATCAGCCTGGAAGAAAATACGTCTTATTGCTTAACATGTAAAAGGGAGTTGACCTCTGGGGAGGGGAATAATGAAAAGCCAAACATCCAAACCCTCCAGAATCCTGCTCCATCTTCTGTTCCTTTGAAAAGAGAACAAGAAGGTATTTGAAATGGATTCTAATTCCTTGTCTCCATTAGAGCTACACAAATAAGTGTGACACAAAAGCGTACCTGAAAGTGAGATGCTGCCATTTCAAAAGCACAACTTCTTAAAACTAAAAAGACTGGAGGATCTATGTGGGAATGAAATGCTGGCTACATTATAACCATGTTACACAAATAAGGCTATCAGAGGGTTACCATGATGACCTGGCTGCTACTTCAATACAACCTCGGGAATTCAAAGGTTTTTTTCCTCCTTTACGTAAATCATTTTAGTTTGCACTTCAAAGAAAGATGAGTGGAAATCCTTACCTGAAAATAATCTGCTAGCATTTCAAGTCATTGATAGCATTGGGCAACCTGGTCTAGTGTAGGGTCTCCCTGCCCATGGCAGGGGCGTTGGAACTAGATGATCCTTGTGGTCCCTTCCAACCCAAATCATTCTATGATTCTATGATTATTTGAGGCATGTCTTGGTAGCATAAAGCTGGTATTTTAATGTACAAGTCCTAAAAGAAGATTCTACCATTGAATAAAATGGCATCTTATTTCTAAGGGCCTTAATCCTCACTTTTTCTTTAAAGGTTTCTTAGTACCAAAGCATGCTCTCATTCTTTTCAAAGTCTCACACAGACAATACAGCTAAGGAAATAGGATTACACCTGATGTATGTAACAATCAGTGAATATTTTTATTGCTATCTCAATGCAGATGATGGGTTTCACAGAGATTTAATTCAGGATTTGATCTGTACCAACTCTGTTTTAAGGTCAGAAACAAAGACAACTTTTTAACTTCTCTGGCAGGTGTTAGCACAAGGTTTGGGAGCCTCTGGGCTAGACAGTACAACCACCCGGCTTTGAGCTGAGTTACTTCCTCCTAAGAACAGTCTCTGTGATGGCCAGAGATTCATTTTATTCTCATAAACACTGCTTGTTTTCAGGGCCAGACTGCTGGCCCTATTTTCCTCTTTTTCAATATGCTATTCATCCATTGTTTTCAAAGGGGGCTTATATTCCTGATACTTCCATGAGCTGTATAATGCTAACGGGCTAAAATATCTGAGCAAAAAAGCTGGGGTGGGAAGGAATAAATCAGCTTGATTTAAAAAAAAAAAAAAAAAAAAAAAAAGGAAGGTCTCAAACAGGTGGCTCATTTGGGCAACTGCAACAAGCAGATGACCAACCCCAAAATAACACAACACAAGCTTTGCAATGTACTGCCCTGCAAAGAGAAGTGCTACACTCTTAAGGGGTATTTGACTCTTCTCTTTTTCCATAGAAGGTCAAGAATTGCACAAACGGTATTTTCTAAACCACATTTATCTTGAACTGAGATTTACACCAAAATCGATTTTGACTTCACGGAATCTCTTCAAAAGCTGTTTGGTAAACAATCCACAAGTCACATCCCTGCTTCAAAAAAAGCAAATTTCACCACGTTGTATGAAAAAAAAAAATCAGAAGCAGCTTTCATGTTGAACTTAGTGAGGAATCCACTAACAGCTAGATGACTGGTTAGGGAGGCAAATGAATACCTCCGTTTCACATGTGCTTTTTTCCCATCTGAAGCCAGCAAAGGGAGGCAGATTCCTGACCTTTCCACTCCTTAGAGTCTGAAGTCCTGAAAACCTAGACAAATGTTATGCAACTTTGACCCATAAATGCCAGAAAGAAGTTCTGGTCTAATGCAAGATTGAAAGACTCCAGTGCTTTGGAAGAAATGCAGATGGGATGGAATAAATCACTCATTGTAAAGGGCATTTTTACATTACCTACAGAATTCAAAGAGGCTGCTGGAGGATGGGGGAAAGAGAAACCTGTCATTTTGGCAGGAGTTAAAAGTAGTTTTGCAAGAACTCACAGCTGAACAAATAGAGATAATAGAGATTTTAGAAGGTCAGTTTTAAGCATATTTCCATATTGACAAGCTTTTAAATAAGCTTTTTCATATGTATGTCTGCACAACCTGTCCAAAACCTTTAAACCACAATGCTGCTACACTGGGAAACATCTTAAGTTTTACTAATGTATTATATTTTTTAATTCTTCATGGCACTCACATAGGCAAAGACAATGATATTTTAAAATGTGCATAGAGGGTTGACCAGAATCCTATTAGAAGCTTAATCTCTGCTACCTGAGGGTGTAAAATGCTTAAGATTACTGATCTTCACACAATCAACTTACACAGGTTCCTTCTGGTGGAGAGTACTAAATGTGGCACAGACACAGACAGTACAGACTTTACTTTAAAAAGCTGACATATAACCTGGTTTCAGAAGCCAATAGCACTTAATTCTTGCAATCTAGTGATCTATTTTTCAGTGACCAGTCTTCAAATTTTTGGCGAAGGCAGCATAATCTACTACTTGAATGCCCAGAATACCGATGACTCTTGCCACATTGGCTGCTGCACTGCTGAGCCTGGTGGGCTACCTCTCTCTGCTAAAGATGAGGGGGTCTTCGGTGACGTTACGGACTTGGCAGTTTCCTAGAAAGGCAATCATAAACATGTGTTCTGGACTCTCCTACAAGAAGAAACTAGACTGAGTGAGGTGGATGGCAACATGGTATTGATAGCTGTAATATGGGGATCTTCTAATGGAGCAAAGGGGATCCTCCAGGAGCCTGCAGTAATGTATCCACCAGCACAACATATTCCGTAGTTTTATCTCATCTCCAGATAACACTGCTGGGCATCTGGTTCATGTCTGGTAAAGATTATAATGCAGCTGCAAGGAAATTGGCTACATCCAGTAAAGGCAGAGACAATGCTGGAGTTCTGCAACTAATCAACAGTCCTGCCACTGAATGTGGCTGCTAGTTGTTCCCAGCTAGAGCTCACAGTTTCAGATGGTGCCAGTGAGAGCAGCTGCTGAGTTAAAGAATGTTTTTTCTCCTCACCTTCATCCCACTTTTAAACAGCCACAAGCACTTCTTAGTTAAACAAGGTCCATTGTCATTTTGCATTCATTCTTACTTATTAAATAATTTTTATTTTTGAGCCTATAGGGCTATACGAAAGATAGTATTACACAACAGTATTATTTCTGCACCTTGACTGGAAGGTTCTGTTCTCCTGGCACCCTGCAAAGTTCCATGGAGCTGAGGCACTGTAATAAACAGCACAGGATTTACATGAACTGCCAGGATTTACATTAACTGCCCTCCTACTGCCTGCACACAGGACCCCTTAGGCACTAGTAACACAATCATCTTTTCTGCAGGCAACACACAGAGCTATTTCCCTGGGAGCTTTTCTGATTATTCTATCTTGTTTGGGACCATACTGAGACAAAGCCCATTCAGAATTGAGAGATTTGCTTATTTTCAAGAGGTATAGCTCAGGCCTCTAAGCAACGACACAATTTGCAAGAAGCAGATGTACTGGAAGCAACTCAAATGTCTTATCTGCCACTGTGAAGAACACCAGTGAAATACTGTGATAACTCAAGATGAAAACATTGCAGAAAAATGCACAATTATCACAGCACTCCTTCTCTAGGCTCCAACTCTTCTCCCAATATATTTTTCTTGTTCTGAACACAAATGCAGCTAGAAGCATGTGAAAAACATCTGCCTGTTACATTCTTAGCTGGCCATTTTGAAGAGCCTTTCCTTTCACATATTCCCACAATAGTTGAAGCACAGACAGATGGGCAGCTGGTAGGTGGTAGGTGTCTCAGTTTAGTCAATGTGCCAAAAGCAAAACCTCTGGTCTCAAAATCTCTCTCTCATTTGGCATCAATATTGCATTTCCTGAAACTCATTAGATTGGTACAAGATACAGGATAATTCAAACAAAATAAAAGCTCTGG
Source organism: Psophia crepitans (assembly GCA_013399095.1). NCBI lineage: Eukaryota > Metazoa > Chordata > Aves > Gruiformes > Psophiidae > Psophia > Psophia crepitans. The sequence goes on from VWZZ01001188.1 coordinate 94,473, forward strand.
AAGATCATGGAAGGCTCCTGACACTCTGCACAAGGTATTCTTGCACAAGAGACCAATTTGAAGCTGTAGAGACTGTGAAAATTTAAGCAACCATTTTAGGAATTCTTAGCACAGGTAAGTCCATGCCTCAGTGCAGAAATACCAATATTTGCATGTAAACTGCAGAATTTCTCTTTCTTCCCCTTCCCATAAAAGTTTTGACTCTTTATAATGCAGACAGTGCACTGCAAGTGGAAGAAACCTCATGGATGGAATAGCAACTTTCTATTTTTCTTCTACAGTATTTGCCTGGCTTGCAGTTTCTATAGAAATATTATCAAACAATAACTTGATTACAAGTATGACTGGTAACACTCAAGTCCCTGAGAATTCTCCCACAGGGTGCAGGACTATCTGTTTATACTCTGGTTCACAATTTACCACTTGCATTCACATCTTTTTCCCTTCCTGGTTTTGTTCAATATCACATACTGACAGAGCAACCTCCCCCATGTCACAAGAAGCAAATTCATCTTTCTATTGCATCCCCTAAAAGATTACTCAAAAAAGGGGATATCAAGATCCCTCAAAAGCACAGTAGTGCCCTGAGGAAAGAATATAGTGACTCCCTACAGGTAACTCCACCCCAGGCAAATCTCTCCTTTTCACCTTTTAAATTTGTGATTTGGTAAAAGCCTTTTGATGATGTAAAAAACCATTTGGACTTTCAGGAATAAAACAACTAACAACACAGTAAAACAGTAAGAGGCTCCTGACCTTCCAAAAACACTCACAGTTGGGTTGGAACAGGGAGGAATGCAGGAAACATGTGTGTTCAACATGAGAAGAGTTTCCAGGAAAGCAGGATTTTTATTTATTTATTTTTAAAACTGGCAACTCAAAATGAAAGTACAACTGACTTCCAGATGAGGGTGTGGTGCTCAGAGATAAAATGCAATGTCTCAGACCAATTCAGATCATTTCACTGAAGCACATCTCAATTGCAGTACCTGCTACTTGTCTGCTGACAAAGGTTAGTTTTGTTTTAGTATTTACTGCTCTGTATATTAAGTGGGATATTTACATAGAGAAGAGCTAGGATTTACTCTTAGTTAAGCTGCTTTTACAGAGATATCATTTCACTAAGGCACATGCTCATTTCCAGTCTCAAAATTTGATTTGTTCAGTAGAAGAACAGAATACTGCTTAATTAACTAAAAAAAAAAAATCAATCTGTTTAAACTGAGGCTATTAACTTCATTCAACATGTATTCATACAATCCCAAGCCAAGTTTAAACACACAGAAACACTGGATTTGTACCTAAATGAAAGGCTGGAATAAATCTCCAAGAAAATATGCAAAGCTGTCTATGAATATCTCTATTAATATACCTCCTAGAAAACAGTACTTGAAAACAACAGCTGAGGTTCTGAACTCTTTGGGTACTTGTGGGCAGTTTTGCATGTGATAAGATTCCTTTCTGTGCCTAACATCTGAGAAGTCTCCAGCTGTACCATGCAGTGTACCTGCAGCAATTTGATTCTCTAAGAAATTCCACATGGGCTTAACGCAGGTCACTGCATGGGATGGAAATTAAACTAAGCATTTTCCACTGCTGTTCAGCGACTGGCTCCCATGGGGCTGCTCTGCTTTGTGTAATGGGCACAAGGTTAACAGGAACGACAAATATGAATAGCTACATTAGCCAAAACATACCTGTTTTTAAAAGAGAAATACCAACTGTTGCATTTCAGATAACTTTCTTTCCATCAGGAGCTCAGGTCAGCCAAAAGTGTATTCGGCAGCAGAGCGCATTCCCTGTCACCACCAAACTGCTTTGTGATACGCAGACTTCTTGAAGTTTGCACTAGAAGGTTTAATGTTTTGCTTTCAAGCAAATTTGCCAGTGATCCAATTTAATGAAGCACTCCCAGATAGGTACTGTAGCAAGCGATTTAGACCACAGCCAAATCTTTTCAGTTCAATTTTTAATTTTCTTCCAATCTTGGCTAAGTGGATTAAACTCTCCTGCAGCAGTTTCTCTTCTACTAAAAGAAAATACGTTTGCTACTGCTGTCTGAATCTCTCCTCAAATTACTATAAAACTGCAAAAGATTACCCTTGCTGAAAAATCCTGCTAACACCGCTTGTTAAGCATAGAATAGACATCCCTTGCTGAACTAATAAATAGAATTACTGATCTTTCCATACTGCACAGTTCATTTAGGCAACAGTAAACGACAGATTACAAGACTTAAAAGTAGTCATTTTGAAAAGTTAAAATACTCCAAGAAAATAATTAAGCATGAAGCCAAACCAAATAGCTAATTTCTAACCAAGGCACTTTAAAAAAAAAAATCAGATAGCAGATTGACTGAAAAAAGAAATCAACCAAAACCAGAAATAATTAATTTCTTTCTATTTAACTGTTCTGTATCCCTGAATATGAGATCAATCAGTAACTTATTTTTCCTGGTAGACAGAATAAATTAAAAACTTTTTAAAGAGATACTGTTTATAATAAAGGTTTGGCAACCCTTCACCTAAACCCTTGTCTAAAAACCAGAAATGGTATTTGGAGTTTTTTCAAGCTTGAAAAAGCCAAACTCAAAAAAGCTCTGGAGCAGAATATCAGATAAGAATCTGCTTTCAGCAACACTGGCCTCAAATTCTGAAACACTGCAGATGATGAGAAAGGGGAATGTGTTTTTCATTCTCGGCTACGCTTTGCTACTGCTGATAAGAAATCTTAATCTCATTTATTTCAAGAAAATAGGGCATTGCAGGACTGTAGCTTACAATAGAAAGAATTTCAGCAAATTAGTCAATTAATACAATTACAGGAAAAGAATACAATACTGTAGGACATGACTTGAGACAGTCTGAAGATTTGAACACTCCAACCCAACACTGGCAGTGAGAATGCAACCATAGTGTTTACCGAGTGTATTTGTCATGAGACAGTACTTGGAAAAACAGCAGAGCTTCTGAGCTGTTTGGGTACTTGTGGGCAGTTTCGCATGTGATACAATTCCTTTCTATCATAACATCCTGAGACGTCTCCAGCTGTAAGATGCAGTGTAACAGAAGCAATTTGATTCTGTAGAAATTCCATGTGGGCATGGCTCACTGTGTGGGATGCAGACTAAACTAAGCCTGTTCCACCACTGTTCACTGACTGACTCCACTGCTGTGCTTTATGTAATGAGTATGTATATGCGTGCCTGAGAAGCAAACAAGCACTTCTCCCTATATTATGCTCATATCTCAAATTTGCCAAAATTCATGATAGTAGGCACAGAACACTAGTGCTTGCCTCTCAGGGTTAACCCATTCTTTATCCACTCTATTTTAATAGCATTTACGGGCTCCTTTGCTTTGCAGAGGGTGTAGAGAGGAAGGTGTAATTTCAACCCTACAAAGGTACAGATAAATTGATTTTGTAATGGAATATTGTCAAACATAACTGAGTCAGAGCAGTTTAAGCAATGATGGCTCCTCAGCTGAAATGTGGAAACCAGTGAGGTGCACTCTGAGCACCCTGCAATCTCAAATGCTCTCTTTCTTAATGAAAGCATTTCAGTTGAATCCATCTTACTTTGCACTGCATACATGGAGGTAGTCAGTTACCCTGTTTCATGTGAGCATCTGAGACAGTCTGTTCTGCCTCCAGGACTGTCTAGCTCTACTTTGATTATTTACAAGTGTATTCTCAATATCCAAGTTATTTATCTTGAGATATATAAGCAACCGTGAGCAAGGGGTTTAGGTTTCAACAGAAATTTTGAAACTTAAACCCAGTATTATTTCTTTGGTGTTCCCTTTCCCCTTCCACCTTTTTTTGTGTCTTACAGCTTTGCCATGGGCTGGGATATGAATAACTCAACTGATTACTCAATTGAGGATGAGGAGGATGATCTCAATGATGTTATAGATTACAGTTCATACGAGCTTCTCTGTGAAAAAACTGATGTGAGAAGTTTCAGGAAATTATTCCTTCCTGTGTTCTATGCATTGGCTTTCACTGTTGGAGTAGCTGGAAATTCATTAGTGGTCGCAATTTATGTCTATTGCAAGAAAGCGAAGACTAAGACGGATGTGTACATCATGCATCTAGCCATTGCTGATTTGCTTTTGCTTTTTACACTCCCTTTTTGGGCTGCAAATGCAGTGCAGGGATGGGAACTTGGAAACTCAATGTGCAAGCTCACTTCATCTCTGTACACCATGAATTTCAGCTCTAGCATGCTGTTCCTGGCCTGTATCAGCGTGGATAGATACAGGGCCACTTCCGAATCCCAGGGCCATAGAAGAATTGGGAAATACTGCAGTGTTACCTGCATCTGTGTCTGGCTATCTGCCATTTTCCTCAGTATCCCTGAACTGATATTTAATCAAGTCAAGAAACACAATGACAGGAATGAATGTCTTCCTGTATTTCCAACAAACATGGAAACACTCATAAAAGCAATCATTCAAATCCTGGAAATTCTCCTGGAATTTCTGCTTCCTTTCCTAGTAATGCTGATCTGCTACTCAGCTACTGCTCGAGCAATCTTTAGATCTGCAAATGTGAAAAAATCTAGACCTTTCATGGTTCTGCTGGCAGTAGTGGCTACTTTCATTATTACCCAGCTACCTTACAACATTGTTAAGTTCTGGCGAGCCATAGATATCATCTACATGTTGATTACGGACTGTGATGCAAGTAAAACCATAGACGTTGCACTCCAGGTCACCAAGAGCGTAGCTTTGTTTCACACCTGCCTGAACCCTCTGCTCTATGCCTTTCTGGGTGCCTCTTTTAAAACGCATATTATGAAAATTGCAAAAAATTACGGATACTGGAGAAGACAACAACAGAACAGAAGACTTGAAGAAATTTCTATGAATTATGAAGACCACACTGAAGAAACAATTAGTTTCACTATATAGACTCTCCATTACTTTCATTATCTTATATAACAAAGAGAAATATTTACTAATTCTGGGGGTATTCTTTCAGCAGCTGCTTCTCTGCAAGTCAACCTTCAGACAAATTTCTGAACCTGTAGACTAGCCAAGACACTACAGTGCAGTTTGAAGTGGAAAATGCTGATCAAAATTAAGCATCAGGCAAGAACTAAATACTGAAATTCCTAGAAACAAGTAGAGATATTTACTAAAAAAACCCCAACAAACAAACCCCAAACATTCAAAACCAAATAACCCACAACAAAATGCAAACATCCCCCCCTCGAGATTTAAATTTGAAAGGGTCACAGCACTAGGCACTTAAATAGCTGTGTAATGAACAACCTGTCTAAATATATAATTAAAACAGAGAAAGAAACCATCAGCAATAAATCAGCAGTACAGGAATTTTTGTACCAAAAGTTAATAATCTTGTATTTCTCCAACTGTTTTGTAAAACTTCAGAACATCTGCCTAGTAAATCAGTTCCATTTTTTTCCTTAGCTATCATTTCATAGATAAACATGGAGCTTGAAATGAGGTATCAGTTCATGGCTGAGAACTGAGAGAAAGAGGGAGGTGAGGGAGGTAAAAAAGCCATTCTCTATGTGTTCCCACCTATGTAGAGCAACAACAACATCCTCCACAAAAAAACAGTAACTCCTTCTCTGTAACTACCAAAAATGACCTTTCAGCTCTCCTTTTCTACTCACCCTAAACTTCAACAAGCCCTGTGCCCCCTGGGAGGCACATTCTAGATCTTTGTAAATGTCACATCATACGTAAATGCCAAAGTAGTGAAGCCAAAGCATTAGCAGAAACATAAGAAAAAGTTGTTAATCTTTAGATACAGGGCCTGGAATTTCTAGTCAGAATTTGTAAAATTAATCAAACATGGCAGTAACTGTATCTGTATATGGAGATACAATAAAATCAAAGAATACAAAAAGCACACTGGCTGTCTTTTATTCATATCTTTATGTTTGTTTTGTTTTAGTAGGTACTGACATCTCTCATCACAGGTATTTATCAACTAGCAAAGGCTAGAGGCCTTGCTTGATGAATGAGAGAGGTTCTGACTTCATATGGAACTCATGGGTGGTGGGATTTACAGGTTTTTTACGAAGAGGTACCAAAGCTGTCCCCTGACATAGTGCTCATGAGGATTCCAGGAAAACAGCAGTTTTCCATGACTCTCTGGAAGCATTTATGATCTACTGACCTATTAGCTTTCAAAGTGAAAAAAGTGGTATTACAGCATACTGTTCCTGCCTTCAAGCATCTCATAGGCTCTGACAAAATGCCTGATGTACGGCTTATGAAAGCCAACAACAATCTCTCATTTTTAGACACCGTTTCTAGTTACACAATCATAGATTGGAAGAAAAAGCTCTAAAACGACAGGCAAACAACAGTAGCATAAACAAGACACAAGCTGCTTCTTTCTGTTTGGATGACAAAAGCTTACAGGATTTCTGCCCAGTATTTTGAGAAATACTAGGGTATGAATGAGTAAGTCAGAAGTGCTTGACTGACGGTCTCCACATGCAGCATAAATCTGACATGTTTAAACCATACTTGATTTACTACAGATGTGCAAAGCACCCACAAAGAAAATGCTAAGAAATGCCAGTTCTTCCACATAGCAACTGACTCCTTGCATGTATGATTTATGATGTGTCTTCACACAGAGTGGCTGCGCCCAGAATGACATTCTGACCACGCTGTCAGGCTTCTGGAATTCCCAAACATTCAAGGTCCTGATGTCCCACTCAGAGTAAAAAGGAAAAACAAAATAAAACAAAACAAATTCCCATCAAAAAAAAATAATAAAGCCACCCAGGCAGAAAAGGAGACTCTGACTAAGACAGAACTGCATGTATATGTTTCTCAAACTTCTTGAAATTGCATCACTTTTTGTGCATGTCTTTATGCAAATGTGATTGTCCTATTTTTATTAGAAACAAGATGAACCAAATCATGCTTACTCTCTTATGTTTACTTTTCTTTTTATAATTCACATAACTAATTTTATTAATAATATTTCATGTGCATGAGCTCCTACAGACTTTCCCGTCACTTCTTTAGGAACCGTAAGTCACAGCTGAGAGACACTGACCCAGAGCAAAGGTAGCAGCCAGCAAAGTGACACTCTTAGGCCAAGAGACAAGATACCATGCTTCCTTTTGCTGCAAGCCAGTTTTGCAGTACTAGAAAAGACAGACAGCCCTGTCTTCTGGTGAGTCTAGGTATTGCACAAGCAGGTATCACTAGGTAGCTGCCAGACTCAAAGGTACATAGATGAAATGTTCAACTTTCACTCCAGTTAGAGACAGTTTATGTAGTTGGCTTCCAAATTCCCAGGAAATTATGGTTTTCCAGTTGTTGTCACGTATGTTTCAGTAAAAAAGTCATGGGACTATAATATCAAGGACACTTGATATTGTCTTCACTGCTGCAGACTCTGCCCAGGAGCCACAGACCCCTGAAGCCCCAGAGGAAATCGAGGTAAAGGACAAGTTTCCCTGGGTTGATGAGGACTGGGTTAGGGAGCAGTTAGCCAAGCTAGACATCCATAAGTCCATGGGGCCTGATGGGATGCACCCGTGAGTGCTCAGGGAGCTGGCGGAGGTCATTGCCAGGCCGCTCTCCATCATCTTTGGCAAGTCATGGGCAATGGGAGAGGTGCCTGAGGACTGGAGGAAGGCAAATGTCACTCCAGTCTACAAAAAGGGCAAGAAGGAGGACCTGGGTAACTACAAACCAGTCAGCCTCACCTCCATCCCAGGAAAGCTGATGGAACAACTTATCATTGGCACTGTCACCAGGCACATCAAGGATAAGAAGGTCATTGGGAACAGTCAGCAAGGTTTTACCAAGGGAAAGTCATGCTTGACCAACCTGATAGCCTTCTATGAGGATGTAACTAGGTGGATGGATGATGGAAGAGCAGTGGATGTGGTCTATCTTGACCTCACTAAGGCATCTGACACAGTCTCCTACGGCATACTTGCGGGTAAGCTGAGGAGGTGTGGCCTGGATGATCGGGTAGTGAGGAGGATTGTGCACTGGTTGGAAGAAGTCAGAGGGTTGTGGTCAATGGGGCAGAATCTAGTTGGAGGC
>VWZZ01001188.1:102784-117160 GCA_013399095.1 Psophia crepitans
TCCAGTTCTGGGCCCCTCAGCTCAAGAAGGACAGGGAACTGCTAGAGAGAGTCCAGTGCAGAGCCACAAAGATGATCAAGGGAGTGGAACATCTCCCTTATGAGGAAAGGCTGAGGGAGCTGGGTCTCTTTAGCTTGGAGAAGAGGAGGCTGAGGGGTGACCTTATCAACGTTTATAAATATGTTAAGGGTGAGTGTCAGGAAGATGGAGACAGGCTCTTCTTGGTGTCATTAAGCAACAGGACAAGGGGCAACAGGTGCAAGCTGGAGCATAGGAGGTTCCGTGTTAATATAAGGAAAACCTTTTTCACCGTGAGGGTGACAGCACTGGAACAGGCTGCCCAGAGAGGTTGTGGAGTCTCCTTCTCTGGAGACATTCAAAATCCGACTGGACACGTTCCTGAGTGATGTGCTCTAGATGGCCCTGCCTTGGCAGGGTGGTTGGACTAGATGATCTTTCGAGGTCCCTTCCAACCTCTACGATTCTGTGATCCTCTTAACACTTACAGTCTAATCCATTGATTTTTCTGCGATGTACAGTATAAGAAAATTACCTGTAAGAGCCAGTCCAACAGCATCACAGGCTAGTTTAAAAAGCAGCCCAATTTTACTGTAACTACACTGTATACTCACACACAAGTTGCCAAAGACAGCTTCATAAAAACAAAGTTTAAAGGCTATGGCCATAAACATGTAAGTTACCTGATGGAAAGAGGCAATGTTTAAAGAACAGTAGTTGCATTCATTCTGAGAATAAAATTCAGAGGTTCCAAAAAGGGCCCCAAAACCCCAAATTTGCGTCTTGCACTTTGCTTCATAGAACAAAAGTTCAATTCAGCTCTTTCATTTTTTTAAATCCTACTGCCTTTACCCAAGGAAAGTCAATTTTCCATCTCAGAAATGGAGCACAAATATTTTTGTTTTATCAGTTCTTGCAAAGAATTTCAGATTTAGCCACTCTTATTTTGGGTTTCCATACTTACCACTGCTCCACCACTTCTTGCCATTGATCACATAACTGTTTCCATCACGCTCAATGCTGCATTGCATATTGGTGGCATCACTTGAAGCCACATCAGGTTCTGTGTTAGAGAAAAAAAACAAAACAAACCACTGGATGAAATATACAGGTAGTAATACCACCACAGATATAGGGATCTAGATACACTACATTGACAGTAACACTGTTTTGCTTCCAGTAGAAAAGCTGTTTCCAGAACCTCACTCTGCTGGTGGTCTAAGGCTTTCTATTTTCTAAACACCTGTTATTCACAGCCAGTTTAAACTTATTTCTTGTGCTCAGGTCCAAGACTTACAGTCAAGAGCCTGCTTTCTTCCCCTCCTCCTTTTTAAATGTACTTACAGGTGACAGTCATATCTCTCCTCAGTCTTTTTTTCCCCTAGGCTCTTCTCAAGAGAAAATAAAGAGATTTAAACTACTTTTGTGATGGTTTATGAAATAGGTCACACAAAGCAGTTGCCAGCAAAATGTCATCAGTCATTGTCTGCAACAGGAAAGATTCTTCATCATCTCTTCTTTCAGCCTTAACTTCTTTTATAGGCCATCTTCTCTAAAGCAAAACCATCTCTTTCCTCTTGGCAAACACAATGAAACAGAATTTGCAAAATAAGGGTCCAGCTCTGCAAGACTGAGTTCTCTCAACTCCTGCTTACACAGAAAGCTCAAGATTTTGACGTCACATGTTCAAAAGCTACCTTCCTAAATCAACAGCCAGACCTTCCACAGATGCTGAATCCTACAAGCTTTCAAGAGTAAAAATTAACATAATGCTGAGCTACAGACATAAAGCAAGTACATCATATGTTTTGCAAGTTATCTTCAGGTTGTCTTAAAACCTCTACCCATGACATACTGCAAAACTACACAACTCTAATCATAATAATCATACTTGTACCAACATGTACCCTTCTAGAAAACCCCAAAGCACATTACAAAAAAGGGTAACATATTATAAATTGTTTTGGTACAATAAAATGTATTTTACTAATACTAAAAAAAAATTGAAAATATATGGAAAGCAAATACCAGTTATCATAACAATGAAAAATAGTAACTACTGGGGAAGGGCAGCAAGGCTACTTCACTTTGCATTTACACCTCACACATGATTTCATATTCAAACACCTTCACAGATACAGTGGAAATTTCTGTATTAATTCAGTAACACATAACAACTTGTAGTTCTGTACTTTCTGCATATGCCGTGTGAAATTTCTGCCAACTGCCTCTAACTTTCTTCTGGAGAAAACCTTTACCTGTCATGCAGAAGCAAGAACTAATCTTCCCTTCTAGGAGAGGCTCCAGCCACTCTTTCTTTTGCTGTTCAGTCCCATACATGTGCAGGACCTCCATGTTTCCAGTGTCTGTAAGAAATCAGCAGTCACATTTACTTCTTGAGACATGCAACTTGTCAGGTGTAAGATGCCCAGCTTTTCAATGTCCTCAGTGCTGTAGTTACAGTACAGGGCTGCTAACCTGGTGCATGACAGTTGAAAACCTCAGGAGCAAAGAAGCACTTCCCCATCTCCTCAGCTATTAGTGCATAGTCAAGCTGGCTGAGACCACTGACATCTGGGAGAAAAAGGTTCCACAAACCTTCTGCTTTGGCCATTTCCTGTTAAAAGAATCAACAGAGAAAACCATTAGCAATAAATCTTAAAAATATAATTAAATTCTGGTTTGCTGCCTGTTTTCTTACTTCCTGCCTAACACACTGTCCTATATATCTGATGCTTTTTTTTAATAGGCACAGTCTTAGATTTAAAGTTCAGACAAACCCCTCACAGAACTCAGTCTTGCTTTTCTCTTCTCTCATTGATATCTGTCTCCTCCTTTTGTACACTTCCTTCTTCCTTTCCTTACACTATTCCTCACGCTGTTTCTTTCCATGCAGGGCAACTTCTCCAGCAGCATACACCAAACTTGCTTATGCTCCATATTAGTGCCTGTTTCTTTCACTGCTAGAGTACTCAAGAATATTTATTACCCCATACCTTTAGTCTCTCAAGCAGTGGTGGTTTCTTCCATTTTTCCTCAGTATTTCCATGTCCAGCATAGTATTTTATTATTTCCTTAGAGAAACAATTAAAAAGATGCTTGTTTAAATTAAGAACACATGTAACAACATGGTGTCTTTTCCAGCACTAGACCTCAAGAAACCAATTACAAAATTTTCAACATGGGTTTTTATTACATAATTGGTTGCCTTATAAAATTAAAAATATAATTCAAAATCAAACTGGAATCTATTAATTTTGCAAGTCTTTAACTGCATCATGGAGACGACCCCAATCAGTACCTTATTTCACACAGGGAAATGGTTTGGGATGGTTTAAAATATGTGATGACAATGATGGTAGAAGGTCAGTGTTTCCTGATGATACAACTGTGACCAACAGTACAAGCGAAGCATAAACCCAAAAGTAAAACAACAAATAAAAGCCAGATGTACTGACACTTAAGATTCAGGTTTCCCATCACAACATTCAGATACATAAGTCAGTTAATCTTTTCTCTTCTTTTAAATGACAGAAAACACAAGGAACACATTTTCTTTCCTGTCAAAGTAATTCCTCAACAGATTATGTAAACAGTCATTCCAAGCACCACTGATTAGTACTAAGTAAAACTGTGTATTTAGTAATCCTGGTATTTTCACAAGTATGCTTTAGTGAGGCTCAGCACTCCTTCCAAGCTGGCCCAAAACTAGTTTTAGAATGAATAAAAGTAGTGGTCTCTTCTGAAAATGACACAAGAAAACAAATTCCAAAGTAGAATTTACAAGTCCTGATTCACAATCCCTGTAATTAGAAATAACTTCAAAGCACAATGCTACTCATCTGCAAAACCTGCATGGCTGTTCGCAGTGCATGCAAGTAAGGCTTCCTTCAAGAATGCAAAACTAGATACAGACTGACTTTTACGGAACTTTGCATATCAAGACTTTCTGCTCTCAACCTCTCCTTGTGATAGGCAGGTGCAGTAATCTTTTAGATTAATATGCCCTCTACACTTCTGCCTGACTGCAAAGAATTAAAAAAAACAACAAAACCAAACAAAAAACTGGAAAACCCAATTCTGCTGCAAAAGTCATCTGTGCTTCCATAAGGCTAAAAGTTGAATCAACTTTCTAAGTAGAAAATTTCTAATCTCCTGAGGCTAAGAAATAAAATGTTTCATCTTACTTTCCCTTTCACTAATTAGGGACTTCTGTGGATAGTTCACTAGCTGATTTCAAACCTTCACTGGTATTAGATGTCTCAGCAATGAGTATAGTTGATAAATTATGGAATCAGGTTTTTTGTCACAAAAGTCATAAAAGTATCTCTTTTTTTTAAAAAAAAGAATACTTAAGTAAAAATTTTAAAAGTAACTCATAGTTTTCACTAACAATGAATACAACATTTTAATTCTAAAAAAAAAAAAATTAATGGAGACAATAACAATTTCTGTTAATATATTGCAATGTCACAAACATCACTCCATGAAAATAAGGCTGTTTAAAAAAAAAGATTAAAAAATATAGGAGGGCATGACTTATATACATAGTTCTATGTTTTTATAACTTTACTCATAAAATGCTCATTTATAAATAAGTTTACTAAAAGCTTTTACCTTCTCAGCTGGATATATGTGCTGCTTCATGAACTGCTTGACCTTCAGCAGAACTTCTTGACCTTTCCTACTGTGATGGAACAACTCTCCAGAAACAGTGTGATGTGTGCTGCTGAAAGATGACCTAAAGAAAAACATTCAATGCAATAACAAGTAATAATATAAGCTGCCTTACACAGGCATTTAAATAAACGAAGATGTTGTAAAAGCTTTGCTTTGCCTTGCCTTTGACCAGTAGTTTAGACCACTCTTACCTTTTTGAGAGCTCTAACCCTCTCTCTGCCAAAGGCTTCACAATCTTAGCAAATTCATGACTATTCTCTGCAGAAGCATTTCCAATGAGATATCTAGCATATACACCCTAAAAACAAAAGAAAGGCACATATGGTATAATTATGCACTTAGAAGTTGTCTCTTTTTTTAGATTGGTGATTTCTTCAAGTACAAAAGTAACACTTAAATGCACATATTCTTAACAGGAAAAAATTAGCATCCAGACAAATTTTACTGGGATATGTTGATAGTGGTTTTGATTCATTTCTGATACACTGGAGATGCTTGGCACATAAGAGAAAAACAACACACTACAACTAAACTAAACTAAAGGAAAATCACAAAAATGAGTAGGAAAAAAAAAAAAAAGAAAAAAAGAATACATCTGCGCATGATACTGTAAGCAAGCCCAGCCTGTCCCTTAAGCCAGCTGACAATAGAATACACATATGATTATTATTCACCGCTATGTTAACTACTCTTACTCCAAATTACACCAGGTTGCTTATCCCACATTTGCTATGCTGATCTCATGCTGCAACTCATAAAAATATACTTATGCCTTACAATGGTTGAATATCTAATTACACAGTTACTTCTGTTAACAATGAATGAATGAAACTTATTTTCTCCTATAATCACATCTCAAGATTGGTCTCCTACACTCATAATAAGCCGAGTTCACAACACATCCTTTTTCAGCCATGGGTGGGACTAACAGGATCTCACTTATCTATTCTGTTATCTACTTTCATGAGAGCTGCAGAAACTCAGAAAGATCTTTGTTTCTCTGTAATACAAGGTTTAAATCAGCCAGAGTCCAAAAAGGTAATGACAAAATTGTCTGCATACTGGAACATGGATAGGAAAAAAAAATTCATACATCCACATTTTCTTCTTTTTTAGCCTGCTTTCCTAAGAAGTTAGATATAGCTAATGCAATGTACTTTATGTAGCAAGAAATCTATCCTTGACAGTTATCAGTCATAAGCATCTAAGATACAGCTTCTAAAGGAACAAATTGAAATACAATGGATACAGTTATTTTTTTAATACAATTTATATTTTGAACAGGTATTATCAAACTACAAATACTCATAAGAATATGTGATAGTTCAGCAAATGGGAGTGTATTACCTGGGCTATTGCTGCCATTTTAAAATATGACAAAGCAAGAAAAAAATTAAAGTTGGATAAAGCAGTGCTAATACCCTGGCAGCGGCAGTAAATGGAAATCAGTTCTTCAAATGAAGGAGTTTCTACAAAAAAACAGCAGAATATTTTAAATAGTCAACATTTTCTCTGAGTTTTTTACCTTATTCTTCAAATACTTGTAGAACTTTTCAGCTTTATGAGATATTCCATTTACAGAGTAAAACCATGATATATCATGTCTCATGACCTAAGTGTGATAAGGAGAGACAAAAAGAAATAGGAGCTGCCAGAATTCCAGATAAACATAACACTTCCTACTGTTCCCTACCTCCACTCCAGAGAAATTAATTGCACCATTGGTTAGGGGGTTTTTTTGTGGTTTTTTTTTTGGTGTGGTTTTTTTTTTAATGACAAATTTACATTTAAATTTTAGTTTTCTTCCATTATCTCTGAGAAAGGTTCAAAACAAACTTTTACAGAAGCAACATACTGTGGATAACCATAGCTTATGAAAACAGGACTACCTTAAAAGTCATTATCAGCACGTTTCCTACAATGAGGAAAACCATGGAAAAGTGCAAGTGCAAAATGATGTGCTTATTAATTTAACTGTTTATTGTTGTTTATAAAGGTAACATATCAAATAGAAACCAATCCTACAATTTGTTTCAACAAAAAGATTACAGTTTCATACCTATGGTGTCTTTGAAACCCAAGACAGTTCCTTGACCTGCGTCCTTAATAGATGTAGGCCAAAAGTAGAACAGAGTGGCGTATGCTAAATCTGCTAAAGGATGACCAGCAGTTGAAAGTTCCCAGTCCAGCACTGCCAAAACACGAGCCTTAAATAAAAATAAAAACCTCAATTGAATGCTAGAATATAAATTCTCTCCATCCACAAATGCACAACACAATATCCAACAGCTTTATTTGGTTACTATGTGTTTAAAATTTAAAATACACACTGTACATGCTTACAGCAAAATCAGTTCCTTTTAGTACTATGTAAGAATCTGCAGAAAATTAATGTTCACACAGTGGCAGAAACCCAGGCATTTTTCCAATGAAAATCTGTTTTTAATTCTACATTTTTGAATAGCGTTCTTCCTGTCACAAACTTCTAAACTCTTCTGGTCAAAATATGATTGAATCAAAATATCCTAAAGAACAGTAGTATTGACAGTTGTGGGGTTTTTTTGTTTCCAGTCCTTTTGCACCAATACTCATGAACAGAGCACGCACTAAAAATAATTTATCACAATATTATGCATAGATTAACATGGGGAATTGAATTTCTTAAACAGGACAGTCAATCACTGCCCAGACAGTAACATGAGCCTCTGCTGCAAGCAGCCTTACAACAGTGCCTTCAGCTGGATGGGCTGAGACTCCTCAAATTGTCATTCTGATGAATTTTTATAATCCAGTTGGCCTGTCGTCCTGAACGACCCCTCCAGCCTACTCATGATCCATGGCTACTTGAACTGTGTGCAAAGGACCTTTCTACATGGTCACTCCAGCATATACAGGAACAGTTTGTACAGATTATTTAAATTATCTATGTACAGTTTGGTCAATTCTTTCAACTACATCAGGAACAGCTGGGAGAGTCCCCGAGATGATCAGATTCTCTGCTCAGGGATTCAGTCAGCACATTGAAGCCTACAAACATTGTCTATCAACTGATCTATGCACAACAATGGGAATCTCTGGGATCTGTTGCTTTGCTGTGAAGCAGGCACTGCAGAGTCTTGGTCACAAATCCCAGGCATATCTTCTGGTCACAATACAGCAAATAGCATGGAAAAAAATAATGAAAATGCAGTTGTGTTGATACAAGGGTAACTAAAAAATAGAAAAAAAACATCTTCCTTTTCCCTAAAGATGAATGAGGAACTTTCAGAGTCTCTGTGATCTACATGTGCTCTGTAACTAAGCAGCTTTGGCAGATTTTTCTTTGCTTCCCCTAGCATCACTTACCATGCATTTCAGATCCGGTTCCAAAAGCCACTGCTGTTAACTGAAGCCATACCACAGATTTCAACAGGCTTTGGATGAGATGCTTATGTAGTATAATGAAGTGAACCTTCAGTATGTCCTTAAGGTACACTGAAATCTATAGGATTTATGGCTACAAAATGTTTTGTTCCTGGACTTTGAAGTAGAGACTATAGCTAACGAATAAATTGAGTAACTGGCTCCTACAATGAAAACCAGGACTGTATTAGGCACCTAAACACCATACACAGAGTATAGAGAAGAGTTAAGCTCTCTACTGTTCCTTTTAAAGATTATCATGCACTATAACTCTTATGTGAGTGTCCCATTACATGGCAGAAGTACAAACAGAGGAGCAAAAACTGCTAAACATGTACACATATGTTTCAAATACCTCTGTTGGGTGGAAGATGATGTTATCTATTCTGAAGTCTCCATGAATCAGGCTTTCTTTATTATCATCAGGTGGCAAGTTATTTGCTAACCACTCAGCCAGTTTGTTCATGGCAGGAATATCTGTATGAGCAGCTGCATCATACTGTCTTTTCCAAGTTGATACCTAAAGAAATACAAACATTTCAACAGATTTTCCAGCTGATTCACAAGTTTCTCAAGAACACAAAATTCTGAAGTGCATGCTTTTGGGCTTTGACTATTACCATGTTACCTGTAAATTCAGTAAAACCCAGTACCTTTGCATTTGTGAATGTGAACTGTGAGATCAACAGATATAATGAACACTACCTCTGTTTTCTATCTCAATCCTATTTACATACCCCAAATCTAATATTATTCCAAAAGTAAATGAGTATCATTCCCTGAGTATAGCATTACAGAATTGATATGAATAGTAGTGACCTTAGTTCAACTATTTGTGAACAGTATAAGTGAAGGTATTTAATAGTTAAAATATGATGGTTACTCTTACAAGTCATTAATAATAAACAATTAAGCTTGCAAATCAAATAAAACTTCAAAGACCTGATAAAACAAGAGAATTTTTTTGAAGAGCTGTCTTCTGTACCTGTCTTCTGCAGTAGCCTGGTCCTCTACCATATCCTTGGAGACCCAATGACTGTAAATCAAAGGAGTGCAACAGGGCCAAAGTTTCTATCATTGCAATATACAAAGCAGAACGCTCTGCTAGGCCCACTTCAGGCAGTGAGAGGTCTCGGAAGATGCGACCCTAGAAACATCGTAAATCAGAATTTGGGGGGATGTATGCATCAGACAAAGAGAAGTAAAGTTATACATTTCAGGAGCAAAAACAAATGTAGTGAACGAACATCCCAGTGCAATTAAAAATTCCTTCCTCATTTATTTTATTCCTTGCCCAGAACAGATGAAGGGATTCACAGTAATCTCAGATCATTAGTATGCAGGTTCTCTATTGGAAGGCAATTAAAATAACATATATTCAGTAGATGAAAGTCTGAATTAGAGCACTCAATCCAGATATCCTCAAGCTTGAAAGTACCAGGAAATACAGTGTTACTATATTGTCTCTAACAGCTAACTTCCAGAAAAAAAATATCAATGATGGCCTTGNGGAAGGGAATGGGTGGGTTGTACATCCAAGGAGGCAAGCAATTCAAAGAAATTCACTGGGCATTCTCCTTAAAAGCAGTTTAATACATTTAGAAGACTCTTCTGTAAGTGCCTCAATTTCACTGGTTCACATGATGGCTTCCATATACTTACAGAGCTAAAGCATCACCAGAACTTTTTTGCTGAAAGATCCTGCATAACAAATTCTAGAAATCAGATTTTGTATTGTGTAATAGTTTATTCAGCACAATACAGACTGTTTTCTGAAGACATAATGTATTTTTTAAAAACAGTGCACTGCTGTCAATCTTAAAATGGATAGACTGTACCTTTACATCTTTAGAAATGTAAATACATCAGTAGCAAGGCTTCTTATTAAGGAATTACTTTGTTCTAGTCAAAATCAGAAAAATTCTCTATCTTTAATTAAAGAAAATTGTTTCAAATTCTTTATAGCTTTTGCATTTTATTACTCTTGATTCATGTATTTTGTAGGAAGTTTAACTTAATCTCCACAAACTGGACAACAAACTCCCATATTCCTAACTTTCCAGTGAACCTGATGATAGGTTAGGATGCAATGAAAGGGAAGAGGTTTAAAGTCAAACCCTCCTCCCACAGCACAACAAAAGACGATACAGCAGACTTACACTTAGAATCACGAAAATCTAACAGAAACAGTACCGAATCAGCTACAGCACCCCCAGAGTGATGGACCACAGACAGAGCTATGCCGTGTTCTTTCTGAAAGCAGTGCTTGAGCTGGAATCCTACTTGGTTTTCAAGAAAAGATGATTGTATGTAGATTCTTATCTTCAGTACGAAACAGGTTCTAGGATGCCCAAAGATTCAGTATAACTTTATCGCCTGATTGCTCCCCCTCTGACTTGTGTACGCTTTTCACAGAAGTAATATTGCCTCATTTCAAGGCATCCTTCTGAGAGCTCAAAACAGGAACAAGAGGTTAAATACTGAGCTGAAAATTTCAACAACGTGGGAAATAAGTCCTGGAGAAGCTGAAATCTGAGAATCTCTGATAGCTAGCATTTCTTAAAGATATCAGAGGATTATTTATGTTTATATCATAAAACTTAGCAAACACTGGACAAGGGTTTAACAGAAAGGTTTTAGACAATTTAAAAGCAGCTCCTAGTAGGGAAAAGAAAAAAATCTCTCACATTGGAGGACCAACCTGCACATGCTGCATTACATAAAATTCTGTTCCAATGATAGAAACATCACTGCAATACAACAGGGGCTCAGGCACTGGAAATCCAGCTGAAAATAAGGCTTTCTGCACATGATATTCTCTATCAACCTGAAAAAGACACAGAAATTTAGGTTCAGTGAAAAGCTCCCAAACACAAATGAGTAAAGGAAATGACAATGTAACGTCTTAAATATGTAGTTATGTATATCGCACAGAAAATTGGAAATGATCCAGCAATTCACTGAGTTTCTGGGACACATTCAACAATGTGCCACATCATCGTGTATAGAACTTAGCCACCTGCAGTACAAAGTGTTTGGAGCTTGATGAAGAATATTATTTACCTTGTGAGCTTGAGGTAAAAGGGGGCCATGGGGCTTCTTCCTGAGCACATAAGCCTGCCCACCCTTCTGAAGATAAAAGGTTGGATTTGACTGGCCTGAGCTACAAAGAGAAAGATTATATTTACTTATCAATTCAAGTACTTACAAATTTGCAAACTTCTAACAGAAATGATGCAAAATGCACTGTGACTTGTCCTGAACAAAATGGCAAGACAGAGGAAAGGGTTCTTATCAAGAGTTTTGGGCTTTTTTCCAAATATAGTCTTAGAAGGATGCAAGTGTTAGCGTACAAGATCAGAAGTCAGAGGTTCTATTCCTACCTATCAGAAAGATGTCTTCTTTCACTGCAGACAGGTCACAAATATTCAGTTTGTTCTCCTGTGAAATGGAGACACAATTTACCTCTCCTCCCTAAAGGACATTAATGTTTTCTAGGTATGCAGTAGATACTAACTTAAAGCTTTCCAATTTGGAGGAAATTAAACAGAGCGGAATTCACAGTAGTCCGTAATTGTATTTGTCTTTGAGTGAGCTGTATTTTAAACAACGGAAGCATAGAGGAAGCTCTCCAAATAACTGACAATTCTACTACCAAGCCCCGCTGTATGCTAGGCTGATCATCACATACATATGCTATACTTAAGGGACTACCTACAGTAACTGTAAAATTTTAAACGATGAATGTTGCAATGACAAAGAATCATAGAAATTAGACATTTTGATCACATACATGTGTAAAAGAGGACAACCTAGTTAAACCCTTCATAACACTTTGTCTGTCATATCACAATAAAGGTCATTGATCCTTATTCTCCTCAAGGCTCTGTGCTAATCTATTTGCCTTCCACTCCTCATTCTGGACCATTTCTAAGACACATTCTGACCTAGTCCAGTAAAAGATTAGACAACTATCAGAAAATCAAAATCAAGTGAACTTTTGCCCTCATGCTTCCCATGACATTTCTGTTCTCCCTGAGGCCTGTCAGGCATAGTCTGTAATATAGTTTAACAACTATATTGCACAGACAAATACTCTGCTGAACACAGCAGCGATTTAGATTGGTTGAAGCCCTGAAGTGTAAATACTGGCAATATTTTAGTAGATTTTACTATTAGCTGCTCTCCTAAGGCCCCTCCTAAAGTCTCCTCAACTGAATCACAGATTGGTAGGGGCTGGAAGGGACCTCTGGAAATCATCTAGTCCAGCACCCCTGCTAGAGCAGGATCACCTAGAGCAGGTTGTCCAGGCGAGTTCTGAGTATCTCCAGAGAAGGAGACTCCACAACCTCTCTGCGCAGCCTGTTCCAGTGCTCCATCACCCTCAAAGTAAAGAAGTTTTTCTTCACCTTGAGATGGAACTTCCTGTGTTCCAGTTTGTGCCCGTTGCCCCTTGAAGTACATATGAGGATTAGAGTAATGGATGGTTTACATTTGCATGAGAATACAATGAAAAATTGTTTACTGTTTCTTAGTGGTAGCTGCAGATAAAGCATTTGAGGTCATATGTACAATGGAATGCAGTCCAACAGTCAGTCTGTGATTTGAAGTCACACAGCCACACCACTAATTTGCTGAATGCAAATGAACTAGATGTTCTATGCAACACTGGCTTTCGAGCCTGGGTGTAGCACCTCACTGGCACGATGCATTGCTCTCAGGGCGTTAATGGGAACCTCAGCACAGCGTTATGCTGTTTGCATGGATTTGCTTACCTGGAAATAGCCTACAGCTTTTCAAATTGATTTCTTAAGCCATGCATGTGCCTCTGAACATTATTACTTGATGTGCAATTAAAGATCAACCAGATAAATTCAGATCTATAAGTAGGCAATAAAAAAATGGTGCGCATACTCCAAGAGAGCGCACCGCGGAGGGCCAAATACATGTTTTTCTGAGGACAGCGGGAAGTCCACCCAGTGTGTCGCCTGCCTGCAGATGGGCAACTGCAGCCACAGGGTCTGTCTGTGCCAAAGGTCACCTTTGCCGTCAGCACGAACTTTGACTTCTCCAGCGGCCCAAGGGATGAGCCGTCACCCCAGTGGCAGCTGTCCACCACCGCCAGGGCGAAGGGCCCTAACTGACTACTTTTCCTGCCTGCCAGGCACCGAGCAAAGCCGTGGTCTCTTTCCTCGCCCCAGAGGCACACTTCGAGCCGAAGCTCTGGCTTCGCATCTCAGAGCTCCCCAAAGGCAAGGGCCTTGTCATTGCCCCATACCAAGAGCCACAGAGGCCGCTGCTTGCCCCTCACAGGTGGTCTTGGGACAGGAGAGCGTCCCACCCTTTACCTGTACTGCCTGAGAGCCAGAGCCCCCGCAGGCTGCCGAGGGAAGCCAGGCAGGTGGCTGCACAGGTACCGCTCCAAGTTCCTCTGGTCGAAGCGGTGCTGCCGCCGCACCTCACTGGTGCCAGGCTCCAGCTCCTCCGCCATCCCCCCCGCTGCGCCGGCAGCGTACAGGCCGCACCCGCCCACCGCGCCGCTACGCTACTGACGGAGCTGCCATGCCCCGCCCCGCCCGGCGTCGCCGAGGCAACCGGAGGCGGCTTGGTCCGGCAAGGAAAGCGGTCCCCGGCGCCGCGCCAGCGGGGCTCTCGGGGTAGGGCGGCTTCTCCTGGCAGAAAACGGCTTCCCGTAGGTGGCTACCGCTCCGGCTGACACCTGCTCTCGGTCGTCGCCAGAGTCCGCTCGTTTCCCGTTGCCGGGCGGCAGGAGACCCGTCGAGATGGGAACGCTCCCTGAGCCGTCGGCGCGAGCAGGGGACGGCATTCCCCGCCCTCCCGGAAGCTCCCTCAGACGGGGAGACGTGTCGCTGCGGTGTCGCTGGCGCTGCTATGGCGGAGCCGAGCCGGCTGGAACAGCTGGAGCGGCGTGTGCGGGAGCTGGAGGAGGAGCTGGCCCGGGAGAAGAGCGGGCGGCGGGCGCCGCGGGCTCGCATCGAGGCCATGAGCCCGGAGGTGACGGACTCCAACCCGTACAGGTGCAACCGGGGGAGGCGAGGCGCGTTGCGTTATGGGGTGAAGAGGCTGCACCTACAGGGGATGGGTCATGGAGAGAGGGCCAGGACTGAGCCATGGGGAGGAGGCCTAGAGGTTGAGTGAGGGTGTAGAGGACGGAAAAGAGGGCTGTGGGGACTCAGGCTGTGGCTTGGAACTGCGGGTCAGGGAAAAGGGGAGAAGGTAAGTGGAGGTGGGTTAGGCAGGTGGGGGTCTAAGGGG
>VWZZ01001188.1:120804-163695 GCA_013399095.1 Psophia crepitans
CCAGCCTGTAGTTGTGCTTGGGACTGCACTGACCCACGTGTAGGACCTTGCATTTGGCCTTGTTGAACTTCATGCAGTTTGCACAGGCCCACCTCTCAAGCCTGTCAAGGTCCCTCTGGATGGCATGCCGTCCCTTCAGCGTGTCGACTGCACCACAGAGCTTGGTGTCTTGGTGTCGTCAGCAAACTTGCTGAGGGTGCACTTGATCCCACTGTCCATGTCGCCGACAAAGATGGTAAACAGTGCTGGTCCCAGTACCAACCCCTGAGGAACACTACTCGTCACTGATGTCCACTTGGACATTGAGCCTTGACCACAGCCGTTGACCACAACCAAATATAAAATATAACTGTGTAACAGGACCACTCATTGACCACCGAGTGGTCCTGTTACATAGTTATATTTTATATTCGTGCATCCTTAGATTTCCAACCAAAGCTGCACATCTTACAGGCTTTTCCCATTATAGAAAACAGATCAGATCATATTTTGCCTGCTCTGGAGTAGTTTCAGTTATGCTTTATAGAATGTAGAAAGAAATAGTTACTAGTGGATCTCACAGAAAAGTTCTGAAATAACTTTTCCCATGTGCAGTTATATTGTACACAGATACAGTTCTTTGTACTGTGAGTCTATGCTGTGTAAAACTACTTTTAATCTAAACTGCTGTCATGGTTTAACCTGGCCAGCAGGTAAAACAGCCACACAGCCTTTCACTCACTCTTCCCTGCCCCCACCCCTACAGTGGGATAGGAGAGAGAATTGAAAAGGAGGGAAAAAGTAAAACCCTTGGGTTGAGATAAAGACAGTTTAATAGGACAGAATAGGAAGATGATGAAGATAATAATAAAATAATATACAAAACAAATGATGCACAGCACAATTTCTCACCACCCGAAGCCAATGCTCAGCTAATTTCCAAGACACGCCAACTCCTGGCCAGCCACCAGTTACATACAGTCCATGACATTGTATGGTATGGAATATCCCTTTGGCCGGTGAGGGTCAGCTGTCCTGGCTGTGCCCCTTCCCAGCTTCTTGTGTGCCCCCCACCTTCTCGTTGGCAGACCAGTATAAGAAGCTGAAAAGTCCTTGACTGCCTGGCAACTACTAAAACGTCAGTTTGTTATCAACATTATTCTCGTCCTAAATCCAAACTACAGCACTGTACCAGCTGCTAGGAAGAAAATTAACTCTATCCCTGCCAAAACCAGGACAAATGCCCACAGGTTTCCGTCCCAGCTTCAGCATGCTCTTGTTGCTACTGTAGTTGTAAGATGCTAGTTGTATCCTGTTCTGCATTTGCACAAGCTTTCTTAGAATTACACTTCCCATGTGCTTCTGTGCCCTAAAGCAGCATGTTGATTGTCGTGTTGGTATTCTGATCTGCCAACAATTTCACGGAAACTTCTGATACTTATTTCAGTAATGGTGCACTAGAGGAAGGGAAGCCTGTCAATCTTGTTCTAAGCTGCGTGGACAACTTTGAAGCTCGCATGGCTATTAACACGGTAAGGCCATTGGAGGCATGAGCTTGTGGAAGTCTATTTTCTTCTATAAATACTGTTAGGAATTGTGGGGACTAGAGAAAAGACAAGAACTTATCCAGAATCTTCTAAGAAATTTCCTCCTTGGTTTAAGGAACCAGAATCTGAGCTTTTACTCAGTTCTTACAAAACACATTTTATGTGTATAAATACAACTGTAGAGGTTTAAGCTACTAGCAGCTAATGGTTAGTAAAAGAGATAAGTGTCGCAAGCCCTCTCTGTCTTTCCTGTTTATGTAAAGGTATTATCAAAGCCTGGCATGTTAAATCTTACAAACTTTTTAAAGACTGTGTATAGCTAATTGTATAGTTCATATGACTTTTTATGCACTAAAAACGTTCTTAAAGCTGTGTACCTAATCAAACTGTTCTTCTTTATAGTAGCAGCCAATGTAGGGTATACGCCGTACATGTTTTCTGTTATCCTTCAGCTAACTTGATCCATACATTGCGTGCACTGAAGGTACACAGACCCACTGTATTTGTGCAATTTGATTCTATAGTGTGCTAGTAACTGGATCACTAATGCCTATATTTGTTCAAAAATCTCAGGTCCTCAGGAAAGGACAAAGAACTGGCTTTATGAAGACAATTTTAAGTAGTCCTTTGATACACAATTTCTACTCTACCTTTTCATGGTCCTTTTTCTGATCATAGCCTTTCTGTCTTAAAGCAGGAAGATCAATATGCTTAATCACTCTCAATTTACAATTATTTTGTGGGGTTTTTTCTTTTCATTTAACTTCTGCGGTACTGATGTGTGTGTTTTTGTTTATAAGGCCTGCAATGAACTTGGACAAATCTGGATGGAATCTGGAGTGAGTGAAAATGCAGTGTCAGGACACATACAGCTGATCATACCTGGTGAATCCGCTTGTTTTGCGGTATGCAGTGCTCTGCTGAATTGCTCGTTTGTCTTTTAGAGCAGGACTGGGAATAGGAAGATTAACTGGCTAGTGAATGTGATCTTGGCATAGCTGCTGGAGCAGCTTTAAAATTGTGTGTGATCTCCGAGGGTGTTTGTAATACTTCTTTTAAACTTAGTTTCTTTCTTTCCCCTCAGTGTGCTCCTCCACTTGTAGTTGCTGCAAATATTGATGAGAAAACATTAAAACGAGAAGGAGTTTGTGCAGCCAGTCTTCCTACAACTATGGGTGTTGTGGCAGGAATTCTTGTACAAAATGTTCTGAAGTAAGTGACTGAGTTGTTACTATTCAGTGTACAGCACAATAGGAGAAAGAAACCTGAAGGAACATTTCGTAATGATGGGTCTGGTTCTGTTGCTGTGTTTGTGGCCTGTTTCCTAAAGGTGTTGGCATCACTGTACAGGGCTGAAACATACACTGCTTGAATTACTTGGTGTGTTTACTTTGGAGCTGCTGGTTTTAACAGAACTTTCCAGGGTTAAAGAAAAGTCTTCATAGTTTTCTGAAGAATTTCTCTTTCTGCATACACACTTTCTTATTTTTTTAGTTCTGCATTTAAACATGCTCCCATTTGACGTCACTAAATTATACACAAAAATGCCACAGTGCTAACTCATCTTTGAAATTTTGTACATGGACAAAGAAGAAATCATTTATCTTGCAGTATTTGTATTCTAAAAAACTGAGGGAAATTAAAAAACACTTACATAACAGTATGATATATTTTAATATTTTTCCAAAAGCACTGCCACGTGTATCCAGATGCTAAAAGAACCACATGTATTCACAGGAAAATTTTTCAACAGCTTTGTATTTGGTTTTAAAATGATGCACTGTCTTTTACAAGCATCTTTGAGAATAGGATCTTATTTAGCATATTTTAACCTTAGCTTGGTTTTGTCACTTCTCCAAAAATTTCTATTTAGAAAGAATAAAAATCCTGTTTGCGACTGTGCCTACGAACAACTGAGCGCCATTTTCAGCCATGCAGAGAGAGGTATTATATAACATTGCATAGCAACAGGTGGTTTTCATTAATGAAGAATGCAGACATTGCAGCTTAATTTAAATATTTTCATTGCTAATATGACCCTATGGTAAAGATGATTAAACTGACTCTGATCAGCTGTTGAAAACAGCTTTGTAATCCCTTTGTAATACAGGGCACCTGACTGTTTTGAGCAATGGATTAAGGGAGAGGAGAAAACTGCTTACAGTTAAATGTTTTGGAGTTTGGTTGGTTGATTGGTTGGTTTTTTGGTTGTTTTGGGGTGGTTATTTTTTTTCTGAGACTGTAGCTGACCTGTTCTCGCACACACCACAAAAGGACCACGTTCTATGATGATGCAGTTACACTGTTGTCAGGTGGCTACAGCTTATTTTAAGACAGTCCCAGTAATTTTTACAGCTTCACTGGCATGAAAGTGTCTTCTCAAAGTTCTTTGAGGAAAAAATTAATCCTTGAGCAACTGTATATAAGGGTCTGTTTTCTCTGTTTGCTTTTCTAGGTATCTGTTAAATTTCGGTACTGTGAGTTATTATCTTGGTTACAATGCAATGCAGGATTTCTTTCCAACTATGGCTATGAAGCCAAACCCACAATGTAGTGACCAAAATTGCAGAAAACAGCAGGCAAATTATAAGGTAAAAAGCATTTTTTCTTTCTTAAAGTCCTAACAAAGCAAGCTACAGATTTCTAGTAAAAGAAAACTTTCATCACTACGTTGGTTTGCAGCAGCCTTGTCTTTAGATCATTGCATGTGTTTCTAAAACCATGGTATTTGGAGGTATCTTAAAAGCAAAAGATAGGCAAAATGGCTTGCATGCAGTTAGATAATATTTTATTTTTTATCTGCAGTAATTGCTCAGTCTTTTTGGAAGTCTTATTTTTATGGTTTTTTTTGTTTTACATTTGTAGTTATTCTGCCTTTTTGTGACTATCAAAGTTCTAAATGGTGACTGCAAATTTTAAATACTTAAAAGAAGTGTGAATACTAGATTTGACCTTCTTTGCTGTTGTTGAAAATTTGGCTATTATGGCGTTTATTTTTTTTGTGTGTTTTTCCTTCAGAAAAAAGAAGCTGCACGACCAAAACAAGAAGTAATTGAACAGGAAGAAGAAATAGTACATGAAGACAATGCCTGGGGTAAGTAATCAGCTGGAGGCGAAGTGATGTTCCCAGTACCAAGCTTTGATTAAATTCTTTGTTTTGGGTGAGCACACTGTAGGCCACATGAGATGTCTCATGATTCCTATTTTTTGTAACTTACACTGCATACATACTGCTGGCTTTTCACAGGTTTTGAGAGTAATGCTGACACAACTTGATGATGTAGTTTTACTGTAATGAGCAGGTTTCAGGTGCAAAAATTAGCAATATTTGTATAAAATGATTTCTCAGAAGATGGTCTGAAGATATGAAAGATGTGAGAAGACTTATTCACTGTGTGTTCCTTTTAAATAAGTAGCTAAAGAGCGTTTGTCGCTTCCGTAACCACCGCACTAAGGCATCCCCATAGATCTTTTTATTCCTCTGAGGGCTTTAAATTAGAAAGAATTGTCTTAATGGTAAGCGCATTCTATAGAACCATTTCAAGAATAGATATATACGTCCTGTTGATTGCATAGTATCAAAAATAATCTTAGCTTACCATTGGTAAATGTCCTCACAATAAGATTTGAACTGTAAAGAAGAAGTCCTGTAGGAGAGGTGCCATTCTTGTCCACAAGTTCTGTGTATGGAACCATTTCATATATTTTAAAGGCAAAATGTTTATGCATTGGTAATGGGAAAGAAGTAATTGAAATTAAAGGTCTTCCTGCTTGTATGTTCTGTTCTATTTTAGAAAACTAGCTGCAGTTTGCCTCATACTATGATAAAATAGTGATTAAAGAACTTTCTCAACTAACTTCTAATGGAGTTCTCAATTCCTTTTAATGTAAAGGCATCGAACTAGTATCAGAAATTTCAGAAGATGAGCTGAAGGCTGCATGTGGCCCAGTCCCTGAGCTTCCTGAGGGAATTACTGTAGCATATACTATTCCAAACAAGGTAATATATTTGTTCTTTATGAATACACTTATTAAATACATCATATATTAAATTTATAATATAAGCCAGCTTGGTTACCCTTTAAACTTAAAATAAAATCCCACCTTGAATAAATCCAGTAAAACTGTACCTCAGTACATTTGACTGGAGTCTTCTATGGTCCAGTTGTGTGTTTCTATCAAATATATATATGGATGTTAGTGCGAATGTAGTTTTGAGCGATAGGAATGAATGTATCTGGGGGGTAGGGGAGGGAAAGCAAATGTGAATTTCTTATTTGATATTTTGGTGATTAATATTTTTACCATGTTTATCTTGTAACAGCTGTATGCAGTCAAAGAGCAGTTAGCATACCTGGGGAACAGAGTGTGTATGTATCACAGCAGGAACATTCTTGCTCCCAGTCAGAACAGAGTTTACAATTTAAGCTTATAATCACTTAGGCCTAATCTTGCAATTGAGTGCTTGGTTGTAGGAAAATGCTGTGCTATAACCGCAAGAAAGGTTATTTGTGGGGGCTTTTTGATTGCTATTTTTATTGCCAATTTTTTTTCCTGTTCCTAATAGGAAGAGAATTTGTTAACTGAGGAAACCATAGCTGAATCTGAAGAAAGCCTAGAAGAACTCATGGCCAAAATGAGAAACATGTAGCAAAACAAATATTAAGTACAACTTTGGGGAGTTTGGATTGACATTGGATTTTGAGAAGACCAGACTTTTTTTTTTTCTTACCTTTTTTTTATGTCCACTGAACCTGATCTTTACATTTCTGATGAACTGGAACTGTTACAGGGGCAGGAAGGGAACAGACTTACTGTGTTTATATTCTGTTGTCTATTCACATCTTTAACATACGGAGTTGTGCTACTGTAAAGTTTAATTTCTCAGCATTGCTAGTGTCCAGGCATTCAGTGGAAATTAAAAGGAAGGTATAGCACATTATATGCAAGATCATGTCATGAGAACAGTACATAGTATAGGACAAGTGAAAGATGAAATCTGCTCGAGTGGACTGAGTAGGTCAAGGGCCGGTGACGGTGCCTTGCTCATTGCTGCTCCTCATTTTCCAGCACTTGTCTCAAAGTTCTTGGCCTGGATCACGCTGTGGTTACATTTTCTGAGTAAACAGAACAGTTCAGCTTTTTCATCTGCCTTAAGTACCTCTGGGATGGAATTTTTTTTAAACTTTCCTGGTTTTATCAATGTTGTACTACTGCTTGTTCTTAAGTAGGTCTCTCTATGCTTTGTACGTGGTAATGCTTTGAGTATGCCTCAACAAGGCGAAATCTTTAGTTGATACTAGCAGACTGGGTATTAGCATGCCACTATTTCAGGTGGCAGATGCTTTTCGTGACAAAATCTGTAGGAATTACCAGCAACATTGGAAAAAGCAGGACATTTTGTCTATCTCTCCAAAAATCTAAGTAGTATATTTTTGTTGGTTATTAAAAGTTTAGCTGTAATTCTGATCCATCCTTATCATATGGATTATATGATATTAAGGAATATACTTCATCTGAGTTTGCATAGGAAAGCTTCTAAAATTAGATGCTCTACACTGTTTACTGTTGCAAATACGTTCAGTGGAGAAGCCCAGCTATTGTATGTCTTGTAAATGATGTTACTGCAGTCGTTTTACCTTTTAAATCATGTTTTAAACTGACCTGTCAATGTACAGAGTCTGTAGTGTCAGTACCTTGCACAACTGAAAATGTCGATTTTAAATATTTTAAGTCCTCTGGGTGTCTGATCTAGAACTTGATCAATATTTAGATTTGGCTTATAAGAATGTACATTTCAGCCTTTGCAGTATCATACAAATATTTCCATCTTGGGCTGGTCAAAAAAACCACAGAACCAGCTAGTAAGGGTAGTAGCTGTATCCAACCAGTATGTAAAAAGTGAGTAATATTGTGAAGGTGCTTCTGTTTCTTAGGGCAGCTGAATACTCAGTTAAAAAATGTTTAATTTCTAAGGAACGGTTACAAACTGCACAATCTGTTTCCTCCACAGCTGACACTATATTATTTAGCTGAAAATCATCTCTGATGCTGGAGAGGGAGATTTGGGGTGTGGTGCATCATACTGTAAAATGGAAGAGGGTCTGAGGTTTTTTTGATTGAGTTCTGGAAAAAACAGATTTTAGAAATGAACTGTAGAGAGGGATGGGAAGGAGAACAGGGATCATGAGAAAGGCACATACTTGAATCTGTGTCACTACGTCTACATTCGCTTGATTCAAGTGTGACTTCATGTTACTTTTTTTTTTTGGCTTTACCTTTCTGTTGGGAACAATAAAAGTGAGGCATATGCCCAGCTCTGGAGATTCTGAGACCAATGATTGACTCATTTCTCCAAAGGCTCAGTTAATCTTGACTCTTTAACTATTTGGCTGACATGGCAGCAATCTCATGATTGACAGCTTTACAAGAGGCAACTGTTTCCCACTTTACTTCATGTACAGTTTTATGAACAAATTAATACACCACCATATGCCCACTTACAGAGCCTGCAGAATGGCTCTCGTGTTACTTTCAGACTTTAAACTTGTATACACAAGAAGAATTTGAAATAATTAGAGAACACTTTAAGAAGCGTGCGTGTGCCAATGGTTACAATTATTGAAAAGTAAACAGCATCAAACAAAGCCCCTTTAAGGGTTTTTTTTACATTAAAAAGACATTTACAAGTCTAATCTGCTCCTGACTATAAAACCTCATGGAAAATTTATTACTTTTGTTATGAACTAACAAATTAAAGCTGGACAATATGCTTTATTTTGGCA
This sequence comes from Psophia crepitans, assembly GCA_013399095.1. Taxonomy (NCBI): domain Eukaryota; kingdom Metazoa; phylum Chordata; class Aves; order Gruiformes; family Psophiidae; genus Psophia; species Psophia crepitans. The sequence goes on from VWZZ01001188.1 coordinate 129,116, forward strand.
ATCTTATAAAAGCAGCTTTCAGTTTTCACAGTGTATCATGAATGTTACTGAGACGTTGACATGCTGACTGTATGATTAAATCTCTATTGAAACTGCTGACTTCCTGTTTTGATGTGGAGTTTTCCTACATCAAAGTATTATTTGGCATACACCAGATATACATATTCCTTTTTTTTTAATGTCCATGAGATAAAATTACAAATATGTGAACAACTGTCTTGAGTGCTATGACTAAAATCTGACTGATTTCAGAACTAGAAATTGCTGGAAGTCTGATAGAACACTGAAGGCCTAGAAAGTACCTTCTTACTTAAGCTAGCAACGTTAAGGAAAACTGTTTAGGAGAGCAAGATGTATTGTTATACATGTTAAAATCAGAACAGAGGTGACAAGCTAGACCAGATATCTGGTAATTCATAGCACTGGCTTAAGAGGAGGGAATTGCCAGGACTGGGAAGAGTAGGCAACAGAAACACACATAGGCTGAGAAGGCTGAAGGGTTTGGGAGCTGCTTTTGGGTGTTTCGGTTTTGTTTGTTTGGTTGGGTTTTTTTCTTCCTTTTGCCCCTCTCCTTACTCAGTAACAATGCTACAAAGAAACTTCCCAATTTTCAAAACTTTTCAAGGTGGCTGGAATACAGTGGGAAAACTCTCACTTCGATTAAAAATGTATTTTCTGAAGTAAGGAAAATATCCAGAGAGCTATTAGAGAGTGTCAACTCTTGTTGCTGTATTGCAATACCTTCAAGAGCTATTTGTGATTTTTTTTTTAATCTTAAAAATAAAATTTGGGTTGTGCATTTGTTCTATCAGTCTTATATACAGTTGCTAAATTACAGTGTTACCAAAATATTAAATTCCTTCTAACCAGAACAAGGGCTGAAAGGGGTTATATTTTAACTCAAAAAGGGAAAAAAGACTGTGGAAGGTAAGTACCCCTTTGAGGTAATGGCCACATACATTTTTCAAACTGGATCCAATAAATCATCACATCAGTTGCCTCTCAAACATTTTAGTGAGGTTTCAATTAGTTTTTCATTTACATTCCATTTTTTCTAAAAAGTTTTTTAAGAATGTATTTAAATTGATTCATGGATTTATGCACCAAATGAGAACAGACTTCAACTTGATTCTTCCAGATGACTTGGGTATTAAGAAATACAACAGGGAGGTAGATTTGATTAGCGTCTCTTTATTTGATGGCAAACTCCTTTGCATCATTAGGTTTTTCCCACTAATACAAGAATGTTTGTATTTAAAGGGATTCAAGATTAAATAGTGACATTAGCGCTAAAGGGTTAACAACAGGGCATCAGGTCACAGTCACCTTCAGTCTGATTCCTCACTGGAAGTTATTTGACTGAACAAAGTTGAATCTGACAGCTTTAACTGTAGATGACGATGTATTTAGATATATTAGCTTCTCAAGGAAACAGATTTATTTTTGCGTAAGTCACCTGAACGTGTTTGCTTAAAGCCGAAATAAACCTGCAGGTGAAACTTTGGATGGAACAGTATTTTGATGTTTTCAAAATTACCATCTCTTTAGAAACAACTTCAAAAGCTTTTGAAAAGGCAGAAAGGATTGATGGAACAAAAACACCCAAATCCTCTAACCCAAGCTATGACAATGTAGAAGTAAGAACTGCTCCATAGGGTATATACAATTGGTTCAACTTGTTATAATCCTGGCCCGTAGGCTAAGAGGTATCAAATCCACGTGGTTTTGGAATCAGCTGTAACTTGAGCTAGCAAATAATACATGTCTTTACATACAACAAAGCAGCTCACTTTGTACCATACAGTCTGCAAAGGTAACGTGGAAGGATTTCAAGCTTAAACAGTTGTTTCCCTGTCATTCATGAAGACAGGTGTCGGTCCCAAAATAGTATGTTATCCCAGAAAAAATAGATTTTCATCGTAATTTTCTGTCTGCTTTACAATAGCAATAGAGACTGCCTTTTCTCTGAGCAGTTTTGTATCACCTTTGTCCATGTTCCAGGAAAATGTGTGGTGATAATGCACTTTTTAAGCTGAATGTATCTCCACTCGATGAGTGTCGAGAAGTTGCCTTTCCACCTATCAACAAAGTCTCTGCTTCTTTTATTTCCATAGCTCTCTTGTAAAGTTCAGCCGCCTTCTCAAAGTCCCCCCCTTCGTAGCTTTGGAGAAGAGTAAACCAAAGTTAAAACAAGCAAATAAAACAAGTCGCTTGATTCATTTAAATTGAAATGCACACCATGCTATCAACAAAGTGTACTTAAGGCTCTCTACTTTCCTAAGAAGTAGACAACTCCAGCATGCTTTCTTTCATCCAGTACTTTTTACTGTAATTCACTTTTATAGGGCTAAAGCATATACTCTTACCTCAGCACAGCCAAGTTTTTCAGCGTTTCCCCCACACGAGGATGCATGTGACCAAAGCTGTCTTCATAAATCTTTAATGCACGTTCATAAAGAGGTAAAGCTTCAATCTGCTTTTTCTTTGGGTAGTAGAAAGTTGTTTGTTACAGATGCATGCAACATTTGCTATTCTTTTTTTCCAACATAGTATCAACACATCCTAGATGCAAAGCCATGCATATTTAACCAGAAAGGTGTTTTGAGTTCCCAATAGTGTTGAAAGTTTTCAGTTACCAAATGCTCTTTAATTTTTCCTGAGGGAGCTTTAATCCCTGTTTAAAATCAGATATGCAGAAATACAGAAAACAATCTACAGCTCACTCCTATCACTGCTAAGGAGTTCGGTAAGTTGATTCCATCTCCCCTGAATCTCATGTTAGTTGTAGGTTAGAAAGTCTAGAGCCTTCTCGGATTTTTAGTTACAGAGAGTTGCAGCTGATCAATGTGAGTATTCTTAATTCATGGACATACACCTGAAAGGACTGCCTTTCCCTCCGAGTCAGTGGTGGAGCTGTGTTCCATCACATTGCGATAACAAGAAGTTTAATGAGCAAGTGCCAGATTCTGCACCTGGGAAGGGGCAACCCTGGCTGTACATACAGACTGGGCAATGAGATGTTGGAGAGCAGCCATGCTGAGAGGGACCTCAGGGGTCTTGGTAAACAGCAAGTTGAACATGAGCCAACAGTGTGCCCAGGCTGTCAGGAAGGCCAACTGTGTCCTGAGGTGCATCAAGCACGGCATTGCCAGCCACTCTAGGGGTGCGACTGTCCCACTCTACACTGCGCTGGTGCGGCCTCACCTTGAGTCCTGTGGGCAGTTTTGGGTGCCACAGTACAAAAAGGACATAAAACTATTGGAGAGTGTCCAAAGGAGGGTAACAAAGGTGGTGAGGGTCTGTATGGGAAGATGTATGAGGAGAGGCTAAGGCCCTCTGAAGTGAGGTTTGTTCAGCCTGGAGAAGAGGAGGCTGAGGGGAGACCTCATGGCAGCCTACAGCTTCCCCACGAGGGTGAGCGAAGGACGAGGCGCTGATCTCCTCTGTCTGGTGACCAGTGATAGAACCTGAGGGAAACGGCGTGAAGCTGCGACAGGGGAGGGTTAGGTTGGAGATCAGGAAAAGGTTCTTCACCGAGAGGATGGTTGGGCACTGGAACAGGCTCCCCAGGGAAGGGGTCACCACATGGAGCTTGGCTGAGTTCAAGCAGCATGTGGACGACACTCCAGCCATCTGCTCTGATTGAGCTGGTCCTGTGTGGAGCCAGGAGTTGGACTTGATGATCCTTAAGGGTCCCTTCCACCTCTGGAGATTCCGTGAAACTACCATATCGCTGAAAATGCTGTACTCTAACTCTAGCCTTATAAAGCATGCAGGCATTTTGAATTATCTGAAGAGCGTTAGCTCAAGTGTCCTTGTGGAATACCAGCCACAGAAATTATCTGTTTCCTGCGTACATTTTCCTTGCCAAACATCCTTTCAGTTTTTAAAATGCAACCTAAGAATTTGCAAGTCTTCTGAGGAATTTCCCTTTTAAATGTGATCAAATTTCTTTGGTATCATTTAGGTACAAATCATAAAGAAGTTGGAGACAGGAATAATAAACACTAAGACATGAAAAACTTACCATCTGACAATAAAGGACAGCCAGATTTACCAAAGCAGTTGCTACACTAGGGTGTTTTGGGCCAAATGACTTTTGTCGAATTTCAACCGCTAGTTCGTACAGAGGAACAGCCTTGTCAAGTTTTCCCTAAACATAACAGGGAAAAAATTATTCAGTTCACTTGAGTCAACATGGTAACAGTAAAATCTATTTTAAACAAAAAAGCCTTGGAGAAGATGTAACTGTTTCCAGAATAAAGGGGTTAACTTTGGTTAATTCATAGTCATATTCTGCACAGATTGTTTATCATGTTTAGTAGGACGTAGCTTTCCAAAGCACTGCGCGTACTCAACTCCCAGTCAATATGTTTCTCAGCTAGGTCTCTTTATTAATTTCATTTTTTTCCCCATAAGCATCTCTTTGAGAAGGCTGTTAAAAAGAATTTTCAGTTGCACTTTTATCCAAATAGTTTTCTCCAGTTGTATTTCTTCATCCTGCCCTAAGTGACAGCAGAGCTTACTTTTTGTCCTAACAGGCCAAAATGTTATGGGTGATACAGGAACGGGAATGTAGCTGCCTAAACCTTTTAGTAGTTTTCTGCTTACTGAAGTGGTGTTCACATCATCTGGGGAACAGCTGCAGCGTCCAATGCCATTTCAAGTACCTGTTGCTTCCCATTCACCATATTGAGGCTTTGGCTTCTTGACTTTAGTTTCTCTAAAATACTCCTCTCATATCCCAACTAGTTTTATTGTAGATTATTTTTCCAGCAAATCTTTTTTCCTCCAAATTTGAATCTGCTCACCCATTACCTGGATATACTTCAGAAGCATGCTTAGGCTTCTATTATTAGGATGTAGATTTTCATATTTAATAGCCATTAGAAATTAAATACTGCAACCTTCCATTATATAACAGTTCACTGAAATTGCAAAATTCAAACCAAATTCTCTCCTTTTTTCAAAGTATCACCAGGCCACAGTTTAAAGATGATGAGCAATTCATCTGGAACAAATACTGATCTATAAATAATCATAATTTTCTGCATCTGATTCCTGCCTGTTCTCTTTCTCTCCTCTTCCCTATGTTACTAGTTCACCATGAATTTTAATCTATGCCCCTTCAAACCAGCAAAGAGCTGTTTGATGCAAATACTGAGTGCTTTTGCAGTTTCTGGCAGCATCAAAATTAGAAGCCAAAGCGGGCGGAGAGTATGTGACCCAAAATAATTTCATGCGTGGAATAGCAGATAACAACTATTCAGCAAAAACACACGAGCATTTGATCCAAGGGATTATCTTCAAGGATGCTTTTCTCTTGAAGAATGGCAAAACATGAAAATATAAAAAAGCAGCTTGTCATCCTCTGAATTTGATCTTGGTTCAACAGCTGGAACCCTTACATCATTTACACTGATGATATCAAATCGTTGACCGTCTGCAAACAAGTATTCATAAAACATTTTGCAATGATGAAATGCAGAAGTTTATGCCACTGTTAAAGTTATCCTCTGTAGTGTATTTAGCAGAGGAGTAACTCTCACCTTTCACTGAATCAACAGAAGCTGGAGCTGGCTCAGCCACACAGTTTATTTATAAAGTCCTATCTCCCTCATATGCCTTCAAGTTATTCTCAATTTGCCTGTACAGTTCAAGGTCACTGTGTAAAAAGGACTATTCCTACACCCTAAAACATGGTTTTTCCATCAGGACACATCTGACCAAACTCTTGTATGTGGATGTCACACAGCAGATGGTGGAGAACTCAGCTACAGCTGGGAAGAGCTTCCCTCCCTGCAGCTGAAATGCCAGCTTTTAACAAGACCAGAAATTCTTCGTGGTGAATCCTGAGCATGCAGGACACTGAAGACATTATTCATAAATGGCTTTTCTTTAAGCAAAGTGCATTTTGAAAAAGCTCCTGGGCTTTTTGGAAACAGACTGAGGCTGCCTGACTACATCTTTTATGCATGTGTGTAGAACACCAAAAGCTGACAAAACTCCCATGCTCAGCTCCTTTTGGATTCAAGACTGCAACAACGCAAGGCATTACAGTTCACTTAGGTGATAAGAAAAGCTAACGGGCTTGTGCTTACCATCTTTTTGTACAGCACTGCCAGGTGTTTCACAGTGTAGGCCAAGGAGGGATGATCTGGAGCCAGCGCTCTCTTCCTGATGTCTAAAGCTTTTTCATAGAGTTCCTCTGCCTTGTCATAGTGCTTCTTCTCATTGTACAAGGCTGCCAGATTGTTCAAGGACTGCGCGCAGTCTGGGTGGTCGGGTCCCAGGACTCTCTCTCTCATTTCCAAGGATCGCTTCAGGAAAAGCTCTGCTGTCCTATAGAACACATTTGTTCAGCGATATTTTAAAGCTGGTAACATCTGTACAGGCTGAAGTGGCTGTTTGAAACACAAAAACCAGCCTTGGAAACGGCACAGATTCTGACATCTGGTAATATACTGGCCTCGGAATAAGCAAATGCCAATCAGCAATTAATTTATGCAGTAAGGAACTATACAGCCCAGACACAGCCCTGCTGTGCAGGCTAACCATAAGGATATAGACAGAGCTAATTAATATATTCCTCTGCAATCTTGGATCCCCCCTGTTAAGGACTCAAAAGCCAGTCTATCAGACTTCAGCAGACATTACACTGCCCCATAGCTGCTCTTTTCTTTAATTCAACCTACACCTTCAGTTATGCAAGTCCTTATTCAAAATGTTTGACTCACTTCTGGGCAACTCCTCAACTGGCAATAGTAGTCAAGTATTTCCACAGATAAAACAATGGTGGAACATGAGGTAAAGGTCCAGAACACACCACGTATCTTTCAAGTAACTTCAAAGAATAAAGAGAACATACAGGGTTCAACAGACAGCTTTCACACCATAGCGGGGGAGACTGGGACAGGTTTTATGTATGTCATGCACTAGATTCTCATAGCAGAATCTGTCTAGAACTGACAAAGTAGAGAAGACTCTGTGTAATGCCACTATTCAAGTGTTTCCCTATCAAAAGGGCATATTTTGTCTTACTAGTGTACTCCATTACAGATTTACAGCAGTTCCTCTATGGTGATCACCACAACAGGTGATCCCCACACAATACTGGCAGCACCCATTATAACTAGGCCATCTGTCATCCTGACATACACACAAATTTTGTGTGACACTATTCCCAAGGGGTCAGCTTTGCCAACTGGAAAAATCCATTTCACACCAGAGATGAAAAAAGCCCATTTATCACAGAACTGTAGGTTCAATTCTGGAGCTCTTAGACAAGTGTCAAAAGGTGTTCACTCTGTGTAAGGGCTAGAGGATGATGTGTGATATAACATATAACAGCTAATAAAGTGACATACCCTTCTGCCAGTGATTTCATTCTAACTGCATCAAATGATCAGAAAATTCAATCTTGGACTTGCTGATTCAGAACAGACACAATATCCATTAAAAAATGACAGACCTTCACTAGAACAAAGGTTATACTTCTGCTCACCTATGAGATAGTGGAGATTTGGTTACTCTAGAAGTAGGTTATGTTGGGCAGGAACCACATATGAATAACGCAGAATATAAAATTATCTCGTACGAGATTAGACAGGTATCACTGCTCTATAATCAGTCACTTGAGTGTGACTTCATGAGGGCAAACTGACGAAAAATCCCACATTTCCAACGACTGTTAAATATCAATTCCTTCACTGAAAAGGTCCTGCATTTAACAGAGATTCTGTATGCAGATCCTAAATTATGACACTTCTGTAGTTATCCAACTACTACCAGTAGCATTAACATCAGATATAGGAAGAATGTAAACGGACCTCCAGAACTTACTCTGTGTTTTTTTTGCTGTTCACTTTTTCTTCTCTGAAAAGATTCAGTTAGGTAGAGAGAGATTTAAGGGGACTTTACAATTCCCTCACAACACACAGTTTTAGACTACTCTGTGGACTGAAGAAGTTGATGTTAAGAGTGGCTAACCATACAATCAGAACAGCTCTGCACCTTTTATTCCTTTTCTTCAACACCCCTGCTTATCTCTAACTGCTTTTAGAACACCTTTGTTCTGCTCTGTCCTCTCTTGTCCTTGAAAAGGCCAGCAGGGTAAGAGCCTGAGGATTACAAACACAATGAATATTTAACTCATGATTTCTTTTAATACATTCTGAGTGTTTTTCACAGAAGAATAGTGGAGTAGAGGGAGTGTACATTTCAAGAGACAACTGGTATTTGCCATCAAGACTAGGTTAAATTTAGCTGAGAAACATCAATTCTGAATGCACTGACCTGGTAAATACATGTTAACAGCATCAATCCTAGAAAATGAGAGTGAATTTCACAGTAAACAAAAACCAGTAGAATGAGTTGAGGACAGCACCATAATGATCATGTGTCTACACTTAACGCTAGCTCTCAATGCTTTGCACCTATAAGAACACTCAGTAGGTCTGTCACAGTTAAAACAACTTACTCCAGATTATTCTGCAGGTAATAGAGGACTCCAAGCTCATTGAGGGTTCGAGCATTATCTGGTGCATCCTTGCCTAACGTGAGCTCTTCCAGTTGCAGGGCTCTTTGACGCAGGAGAGCAAAGCCACACTACAGCAAAAGACAAGGCAACATAAGCCAATCACCATTATCGTGTACAACTGAAGGCAGAAAAATCAGAAGACTCAGTTTGATGCCAAAGGAGCACAATAATCCTATATAAGTTCTGCTTTCAAGCTAATGGCACATAGACATTCTGCTTATTTACAGTGTAACAGTGAATTTCACCAAAAATACTTCCAATAAATTTAAGTTACAGTGCTGTCATACAGCTCTGTTTTCCCTGTATCATACAAGCTAATTTGCTTAAACTCCACAGTTCAAATAACCAATTCAGATCAAACTCTGAGGTTTATAAGACCAAGACTTAAAATCAAGTTAATCTCCTATCCTAAATGCCATATACAAATACCTATAACGTATTACTCAAGGCTTTACAGGGATCTTTGCAAAATGGGCTGCCAAGCTAATGCGTACACGCAAAGTGAATTACAAGTAAAAACTGCAGCCATTGTTACACACCACCTATTCTTGATCTTTGCAGTCATAATAAAAATATTTGTGCAGCAGAACTCATTACAGAAATGGATAAAATCTTCATGATCCAAATTCATTTGCATTTAAGCACTGTGGAAATAGAAACATTTTTATGGCTTTTCACTACTTTCATTAGAGGTACAATTAGAGCTCTGGAGTTAGTAGCTGAACTCTTATAGTACAGGCACTACATCACAAACAAACCCTTAGCACAAGAATGACAAGGGGAACTCTATCTGAAAAAACACAGAAGAAAAAACACGGAAAAACTCAGTGTGGCACCTAATATTATTACTGGCATTATCCATTGCAGTAAGCACTGTGTTCACTAGTATTTGTAGGATTAATGCCTCAGTTATTCTAGAGAACACCTTTCTGCACTGCCACTTTGGCAGCCAATTGTACCAGCAGTAATTCTGCACCCCTGAAACATACTTATCCACTTATTTTCCACTTATTTCTTTTCCACCTCTCTCTTCCATACCAGTTGTACCGATGCATCTCCACTCCCAGCAGAGTTGGAAGGGCAGTGACCAAAGCTGCTGCTAGGCTGCTTCACTACCTATGCCCTCAGTTATCAAAAGCACTGGAGCTCTGTCAACTCTGCAGACATACTTTATCATCTACTTAGCAGAGCCACAATATGTCCTGCACTTTTATTAAATATCAAGCATCTCCTTACCAGACTGCCTTTCCGCCTTGCTGCTTTTTGGCGTATTTTGAAGGACTTTTTCCTCAGTTGCTCAGCTTGTTCATATCTGAAAAGTTATTTGTAGTGTTAGAAGAACGCCAAATGTAGAATCAGTGAGTATTCTGGAAAGCTTCTAAGTTACTTGAGGAGAATTTAAGAATCTTGGAAAAAAAAAAAAAAGTATCACACGTTTTTTGTCAAAAATAAAAATATCCAAAATGCTTAGGGCCAGAGAATGCTCCTCCTCCTTTATCTCTAGAAGTTTGTTGTTAAACTAAGCACAAAAGTTGGCCCCTACTGGGTGGCCTGCTGCAAGAATACAGAGGGAATGTTCATGGTTGCATTGGAACTTAGAAAACTCTAAAAAAGAACCAAAGAAACACTCTGGCTTCAGGATGAAAATCTCTGCTGTTGTTTTTGTACCACCTCCACATAAAAGAAAAATACCAGTGTAATTAAGCTTACTTGTTCTGCTTTTGGTACAAGGTTGCAAGTGCATCAAGTTCACGGGCTACCCGAGAATGTTCGGCTCCATAAGCGTTTTCAGAGATTTCCAGTGCCTGTTTATACAACTGTTCGGCATTTCCAAACTTCTTCCACTGAACATAAACTCCTGCTAGCTGGTGGAGTGACTGTGCCACCCTTGGGTGGTCTGGATCCAGCGCAGTCTCTCGAATCTCCAGAGATCGCTGCAGAGGAGCTACAGCCTGTGATAAAGTTCAGAATATGATGGCAGCAGGCAGCATCCTGTATGCTACAACAATTGTAACAACTGCAACAGAAAGCACACACTAAGCTCTGCTTGATTTGCCTTCTTGCTGTTACAACAATCTCTAAGTGCACTTACCTGACTGAGAAGACCTAGGTCCTTAAGAAATCGTCCCAGGGTCTCATAAAGATCAGCCAGGCAGATCATACTTTCCTCTCCCTCACAGCTTTTTTCATATTCTTTCAGAGAGTCAAAATACTCAGCTGCCATAGAGCTCTTATCTTTCCCAACCAGCTGCCAGTAACTCAGCAATTCTGCAAAATGTCCCCTGTTTTAACAAGGAAATAAGAAGCTCATCTTATCTCTGATACCCCTCTATTCAGACTGATGCTAGCTTAGAAGAAAAGGGCCATATGCATGAATGTTGTCTTTATGCTACAGCATCTAGAGAGACTATCCATGGAGACGAACGCAGCTGTTCAACAGCAGTATTTATCCCTTTACCAACCCCCAGGTGTAACAGAACAGAAAAAATAGGTTATATATAGGACAACAACATTTTAGCATTTCAGCCTCTACTATTTAAGTTCCTTTTATCTCTCTCATTTTCTGATTTATATTAATGAAAAATTACTTTGAAACGTTTATACCGCCAAAGCAGTGGCTACCTTTGTACCTTTTGTAAAGGTTTTGGGACACAAAGAGATTCAAAAGACACTTGCGTAGCTTTTGCTTATCACCCTGCTGCTGGAAGAGCCAGGGAAGTTCATCTGCGCTTCTCCAAGTCACTCGGTCTCGACTACTGAAAGAAAAGCAAGTCAAAATTAAAACTCTGAGAGGCCTAACAGAACTTGTCAATTTGATGTGAAAACTAGGCAAGCGGACAATTGCCATACCTGCATGTCTAAACAGACAGCTTAAGACCTACGTACTCCATTTTCACACATCTTCATTTTAATTTCACCTCAGAGGGCTTCCAGTTACCCCACAGGAAGCTGCTCCTCCCTCCTGTATGGGCTAATCTGTGCTTGCAAGCAGAACTGCAGCCCTGCAGCCCACTGTCCCTTTGTGCCTCCTTTCCCTGGAAAACTGTGGCCCTTTTGGCTTTCTGCTGCCCAACAGTGGATGCTTTGAGGAGCAGTAAGCAGTAGCCTACAGCTAGGACACACTAACTCAGGACTGTAAATGTAAATCCGTTTTCAAGCTGGGTATGAACTTGTAGCTGTTCAGCTGTTCTACTGGACCTCTTCTTGTGTATGTGCTAATTGTTTGCTGAACGCAAGTGGTCTGCTGCTGCTTCTTCAAGTTCCAAGCAACCTCAAAATTCCTAGCCGTGGGAAAATAATGGAAAATTGGCGAGGACTGTAAACACGCTCAAGTGACTTGCAGCTGGGGTGTCAAAAACCCATGTATCATACTAATTGTTGTTTAGCCTTTTGTGTTTGACAAGTAGAACATCCGTGTTTAGAGAACATAGGCCTGTGATAGACTTAGAGGCACGCTATCAAACATGCCAGAGATTCCTGCCCTGCTGTGGGAAAGATCAAAACATAGCAGCAACTACACCTGCATGAATCCCTGATAATCAGGCAAAACCAGCAGGTTCGGTGATCCTCTAGCAAGGATCCAGCTCTGCGGCGCCTGCGCTCCCACTTGCCTGCCTCTGCCCAGGTATTGCTTCAGGGATCCCCCGACTGCAAGGTAACGAAAATAAATTTACTCTTTGCATTTCCTCTATGGTTTTGTGCTTGTTCCTGCGTCCTGCCTGTGCCAGCTCATAAACTAGTGTTTGCTGGGAGTTAAAAATCCACATGGGGTCAGTTACCGTGAAACAACTGATGTGGTATAAATTTATGCCCTACCTTTTCATATTGTAACTTTATTATATGCCCATTCCCCTTCATAGTCCTCAGTCTTTTCCAAGATTAGGAAGCAATGTATCAGCAATAAACTGCTAAACTGACAACTAGGGTTTTGCAGAGTTATTCTGCAATAATAATTTACTAAACTGAGCCAAAGAAGTTGTATGAAGAAAACAAAACTATCCATGAGGCATAAAGACTGCAATTTAGCACACCTTGAGGAATTCCGACCTACCTTAGCTGCATGGTGAAATACTCCACTAGTTTTTGTCTATAGGCAGAAACAACATTTTCACCTCCTTCCATATACTCTAGTCTCACCATCTCCCAAGCCTGAAAGACAGTATAATTGAAAGAAAATGCATTTAATGTTTATTCAGTGCTAATGATACACAGGGCGCTATGCAAAATTTCTTTATGAAACATGTCTTGTGCTGTAGAACTGAAAATCTTTCTATGACAAAGGCACTACAAAGATATTGTCTTCTATTAGATCAAAGCTCTAGTTATTCAGATAATGTTCCCTTCTTCAATTCTGCCTGTTTTTTGTGGAACCAGTGTTTTCTAGGACCCATGGAGTTAACAACTAACAGATCTGAAATTACTGAAGGTTTGAAATGCCAGGTTTTCAACTGCTGAACAATACTGACCAATACTGGTATCACAGCACTAGTGGTTTTCAAGGCGATTCTAACATCAGACCCAATGTTAAAGAAAATGGATGAACAAATATGAACATATCACAGCCCACCTAGTTAACAACAAAACTTCTCTAAAAAACAGCAGGGACTTAGCAGGTAGAGTTTCACTTGCATGTGTTTAGAATTACAATATTTACCTGGAGGTGCTGGAACTTGAGCAAACCACAGCCGTAGGTGAGCAAACACATTTTGTGCAGGCTGTGAACAAGCGAGGCTAACACTGCAGAAGACAGTTCAGGATAAAGTTCCATCAGCTCTGACTCACTCACACCATTGTGGCTAACACCGATGACACACAGTATCTACACAAAGCAGAAGTGTTATTTTACACAGTTAGCAGTATTTGCTGTGGAGCTTAGTTACACTGAAATTCCAAGAAACATACTGTGTATTACTGTATACACAACAAAAATACCTCTGCATACACAGGCCGTTTCCCTCTTCTGTCCTCAGAGAACAATCCTCAGTGCTAATGGATGAATATTCTAATAGATAAAGCATGCAATGGGATGTTCTGGGACAAACAAATGGCTCCTTAGACCTTTCTCTAAAACAGTGGGGAAAAATAACTCCATTATCATAAGGAACTTCCATCTGAAGATCTTATGCTGTCAGCACCAAAGAACTTGTATCAATTATTGAGTATCCTGTCTTAATCAAAAAAATGTTCCACACAACAGGGAAATTCTGCAATGGTAGGAAGAAATCTAGCAAGTGGTGCCCTGTATTCTCAAGTTACCATGTTTTGATTACATTTATTATGCTCAGTGTAGTTAATCACTGGATCAGGGTACTGATCAGAAGGAAGTGCTAATTCTATATCATGTCACAAAGCAAAAGTTCTGTTTTCTGAGACAATGACTGAGTTGAAATTTAACACAAAGCAGTCATATGTTCTACAGTTATGCAATAGATATAACCAGATAAATAAAATTGTCCTTTCTATACTAATAATGCAGTAATTTCTGAGTCATATGTATGAACCAACATAAATTTGTATTTACTTTCAACTTAAGAAAAAGTCTTTACAGGAAAGGGTATGTATTACCTGTAGAAATACGCAAGCATTCTCTGCTTACCTCTCTCAAAAGACCTTTCTCTTTATCACTCCGCAATGATTCTTGAACTGATCTCAGAACAAGCCTGTACAGTGACACTGTGTCTTGACACTGGCAACACTGTTGAAGGGTTTCGTCAATATTTCCTGTACTTCCAACACTGAGCAGGACAAAAGGGGCATGTTTTAACAGATTAAATTTGGCTGAGCAAGATGAATTGAAACTACTGAAGAGCTTGATCTCAAAAGTACTCTGAATTCCTACTGGGTTTAAAAGGTGCACAGCACCTGGTGAGATTAAACACAGAAAAGGAACTCCTGAAGTGACTTTCTGTTATATTGTCTCATGTTTCTAAATGACTGCAACATTTTTGTTTAAAAAAACCAAAGGTACGTTGCAGTGCTCTTTCCTCGAGCAGGAGTACAAAATAAGAACATCAGGTTGGCTAAAGATAAAACCACACGCTACTGTTCTGTTTAATGCATTTACAAAGCATGTTGTCAGGAGCAATTAAGCATTCTAGAACGTAAAACAGCAACAAAAAATAATGAAAATCAGTCACCCAGAGTAAATTATCAATCAGTGTATCATCTTCCAGTAGTCTCTAAAGTAAAAATGCATCTTTCTCAACAAGATGAAGTCTAGGTTAATAATAAGCCTTACTCACTAAGCCTCACTTACTAAGTATCCTCCTGCACAAGTGGGACGATTAATTTTCTCCATGGCAGGAATTATAGGGCAAAGTATCATATGCAGAACATTAAACTAAACAGTTGATGAACTTCCTTTTAGCCTTAAAAAATCTATGAGGCAAACTACCTGATACATCACTCAATACAACAGACCTTAATTAAACTGTTTAACAAAACAATACCAACATTCTTCAAATACTATTAAAAAACACTAAAGCAACTGACATACCCAGAGATCAGAATAATAAAAAAACAAAAACAAATCCCAAAAGAGCTGAAAACAGACAGATACAACTACTTGGATTTGCTTAGTATCAAAATGGCAGTTGTATGCCCTCTGATCTTTCTTCCTACTGCATTCACATTCAGTGAACAGGGGAACTTTGTACACTGCTCCACTGTTTTTTCTTAAAGAGATTCATTTGATGTTAAATGAATGTATTTCAAAAGGCTAACAACCCTACTTGAATTCTGCTAATCTAATGATGAGCATAATAATTTCAAGGTCATCTCATCTTACCAAGCAATGGTTTTGCCCAAGAGAGTGACATACAAAGCATTGCAAGTTGTGGCGGAACGACAGTGTCTCTCAAGCTTCTTCTCCTACAATATTTTAAACAAAATCTGTGAGACAAGATAAAGCTAATCATACCAATATCATGTTCACCATTTGACAAGAAAATAAAAGTTCTAGATATGCTTCCATCTGTAACAGGTGAAGACTATGACATGATAACTAGTGCACAAAATACCGCATGTTTTTCTAGGTAAAGCAGCATATGAGTGAAAGTTTCCCTTTGAATTTAAGATGAAAAGTGTTAGGATTTAACTGTTACATCTCTAAAGATAAGGATTACCTTACGGAATCAGTCTCCAAGGCAAAGAAGTAAAATACTTTTTTCTCCACTGAGCCAATCATTGCTATAGTATTATGCAATACTGAAGTTTCTATTATTCTCAATGAAAAGAACATGTTCACAGCACTATGTGCAACTGTACTGTTTTTGTGTTAATAATTTATGCTGTTCCATCTGTGTTTCGGCACTAGGAGCCACGGGATAAAAAACACTCAAACTGTGTGCTGTCTTGAGCAGCAGTATTTAGTTAGCTTCATACAATACTTTCTTTTGTCAGCTGGGTTTATTTCATCTTCCCACGTTTTCGTTAGAAGTTATCCTAGAGTAAGGTACTTCAAAAGACGTGCTACAGACATACCTGCTCTTTAGTCAATTTAACATTTGCAGA
The DNA here is from genome assembly GCA_013399095.1 of Psophia crepitans. Taxonomy (NCBI): domain Eukaryota; kingdom Metazoa; phylum Chordata; class Aves; order Gruiformes; family Psophiidae; genus Psophia; species Psophia crepitans. Next base: position 145,167 of record VWZZ01001188.1, read on the forward strand.
GTTACATTCGGCACTAATGAGAGATTTAACATCTTTGGAATTCAGTGGATCAAGATGAAGAGTGGGCCACAACCTTTGGTAAGAGAGAACAAAAGTCATATTCAGACCATATTAAATAGCACACAAAAGGAAAAAAAGACGACATCAAAGTTCCAATGATCAAAGCAGTAATAGAAGCTGTTCCCTCCTACTAAGAAATTCTAGTCATCACAAGTCAAATTTCCACTTTTAGCCTTATCCTGGATCTACATCATGGTATTGAGGCTCTTGCTGTGCCTCTAACTGCATTTGATATGCTCTTTCATACAGTCATTTGGATAGATCCATCACAGTAAAACAAAAATCTCATTTCACAACAGGTAAAACTTGTCCTCGTTGCAGTTACAACAGAGAAAATTCTGCTGTCCTCAGTGGCTGCAAAACATTATCCTATTAAATCTCCAGATCTTGACAAAATTGGCTTGTTTGCTGTTCAGTGAGTAACTGTAATTTAGAGCAATTCTAACCCAGGCTACTTTGAAACATCTCAGAAACAGAACATACCTCCAAGCCTGTGGACATGTTTCTACGTTCACTGATACGATCACTCTCACGTTCACTGGCAGTGGATCTATCAGCCATTTCATATGCTTCTCAGCTTGCTTAAAAACAAATTTTGACTATTTAATACAAAGATTGTTCAAAACAAATGCCAGAAGTCGACAGGTTTCATTAATTGCACAGCTCAGTGAAAGGAGTCTTAAATTCTCCAGTGTCCGTAAAAATCATTCATGATCTGGTTCTAGAAACAGTAGTAAATGATCCATTCATATGTATCAGGATGACTATACATTAAATAAGAAGACAGAATACTATTGTTGAAACATTCACCTCAAAGACTAGGCTATTTACACGCCCAGTAAGTCAGCTCACAGCCTTCTTGGATAAATAATGTAACTGGACGGTGCAAAAACTGAAATGTTGAGATAAATTTAGCAAAAAAACCCCACAATCAAACAAAACAACCAAACACAAATTTTATCTATAAGAATGAAAGACTGTATTTTAATTCATCTGCACTTTTTGCAAAATTATTTTCTGTATATGCTCTTCAGAGCAAAGCAAACATTAATATTTCTGTTATATAGATACAGTTGAACCTATTGCAATAGTCAAAGTTTCTTTTAGACTGACAAATGACAAGTATTTTGAAAACATACCTGTATTTGGTCAATAGAATCAATAATTATAATAATGCTGCCTTGATGGCGTGCAGAAAGTTTTTCCAGCCAGCGAGGAAACTCTTCTAGAAGTTTAGCTGGATCCAAAGTCAGAGGTGACACTAACCAAGAGTGTTGCATAAGCTGCAAAATTATAAACATATAAAAAATTCTACCTTAAAAATCAACCAGAATAGTTGAAAGAAGTCCTGTAAAGACAAGAGGGGAAAAAACCCCAAACTAACAAACCACACGATTTTAGAGCAATTTTTCTACCCAAGCTCACATAAGATTCTTCCCTTCTCATACATGCAGAAAGCTGGCAAATGCAGAACAAAGAATATTTAGTGAACTCATTGGGTAAATTCTAGAGAGCTAACCCAAGTTTACACAATGAACAAGGAATCTGGAGACTTAAAGGAGCTTATCAGTAGGCAGACTTCTAAAATACGTGAGAAAAAAGGAGAGCACAACTGATTTCATTTTTCTAAAGGTTTTAGTCCTGTGAAGTCCTTAGTGCCATTCCATAAATGAAAAAGAAAGCTCAGACGCTGGCACAAAAACACTCCTTATTCCCCACATATCTAACACACAATTAAAAAATAAATTAACATAGGAGAGAAACTAGTCTAGGAACACTATGATGCCAACTGGTGAATACAGCCTCAGGTTTCTAAACACATACACAGGAGAGGTACCACCTGCCTCTCTCATCAGGCAGATGGCAGGAAATTTTGGTAGATGCTTGTATGGTTTTATAAGCCATCCATATAGGTCACGAGAAGCATAACTGCTAATGCCAATCTATTATGAACATCCCAGAGATGCTATTTAATTGATTTGCAATCAATGTATAGGATCAGATACCCCACATTCTATGATGCCTTACATTTGTACTACTCTTAACTGATGTAGAAAAAGCTGCAAAAAATATTATCTTTTGACATACACACACACACACTGGCATTTTCCAAAGAATTTTGCAATGCAGGGTATGTAATAATACAGCATACCTTTAAAGTAAGGCGTTTAATTATCAATGCAGATTCTGAACTGGTAGACATGGGCCTCCCAACAAAGTGATAAAGAATTAGAGCGTTTGGTGAATGCTTCTGTTGCAACTGAATCCTAATGGGAGAAGTTAAAAAAATAAAAAAGTACTTAACAGACTAAATTTTCCAAATATATCTCAAATAAAAAGTATCAGTTTTGCAAAACGAGGTCAGAGTGTTTGCCCTAGAGGTATTCCATGTTTATCTTACAAAACAGGACAGACATTTCCTGAATTTATGTCAGATTCCATTTTTCCCATTAACAAGTGCCCTTCCTGGCACTGGATAGTCACGTGTCATTAAGCTTTTAAGAAGTAATGACACTATCAATTTATTTTTGTCAGCAAACTTTGTCATAATATACAAGTGACCATAAAATGAATTTCTGTGATAAATTATTGGGTTGGTTCTTTCTTCTATTTCAGTTAAAAAGACTCCAAAGGACCCCTCTTGTGTATCAGAGAAGGGTAACACTTGAGCTACCGAAACCACTTACTAATGCTGTGCAAAGACAGATCTGTAGGGTGTTGCAGTTGGAGTAAGGGAGACATTAAAGGCAGTCCAGATGGAATTAGCTACTCAATTACTACAGATCTTTCCAGGATGCTTCAGAGCTTTGTACATGTTCCCATTTTACCTCTAATTAAACTATTACAATATGTGAAATGTAATGGAAACTTTTTTCTTAAATTTCATTCATATTTTTTTAAAAAAAAAAAAGTTTACCATTTCGACAGAAGAAGAGATTTCCCAGAGCCTGGCCCTCCCGATACAAGCAGAGGTGGAATTGGTGCTGGTGCTGCTACTAGGTCATTCAGACGTTCAAAATACTATAAAAAAGAAACAATCATTACAATTATTCCACTGTTTCAGGGACAAATACAGTGCTTGGTATTGTAAGCCACCTAGATACAAAATGCATGTAGAGATTAAGGTAAAGGAGTAACTACTGAAATACAATATAATACAAATGGAAATAAATTTCGTAATGAAACACTTAAAGCACAAAATTTATCATCTCTTTTAAAGAAAGTGTAAAATAAATATTTTTTCAAAACTCTGCTTAAAATGTAACTCTCAGAGCTAATAAATTGAATGGTGTTACTATAGTAAAGCAATTGGGTACTATGTTTGTTCCGGCTTCCCTGTCGCCCCTTTTCCCTAACTACTTGACTGGACAAAGCCTTCAAAGTTGGCATCTGGCATGAATTATATTTTGAGGCACTCAGCATGCAAAAGAAAGGCTTTCTTTCACCACATGAATACCCACAAAACCAAAAATCACCCTTCATTCCCTCGGGAGAAATATTTTGTCTGCAATAAAGAAGTGGAGGTGCATTAAGATACACGAAAGTATTTTTTCTATTAACGGCATATTATTTTACTGTTCTAGAATGTAACAAAGATGGCATAATCGTCCAACCCACTACCAAGATATAATCAGTGAAGTAAAAAAAAAAAAAGATTGATTGTGCTGGTAAAACAGGGGTACTAACAATTTAAATACTTAACACAGAAGCTGCATGTTTATGTTACATTATAACATCAAGGAATGATGCCCAAATAAGCTGTCGCATCACTTTCCATTACCACTTCAATGTTTTTCTTCTTACATTCACTATACCTTCCCTACATACAATTGTTCCTGATACCCATGATTTGAAATGTTTTATTTCCAGTAATGTGTAAGCACTGAGCTATTCAGCAGCTCTCTACTTTTAACTTTCCTATGTTCTTCTCACATATGTATGGCTCCATAAGTGTCCAGCTGACAAGACAGTGCTTGGATTTCCTAAAAAAAAAAAAAAACAACCACAAAACACAAAAACCCCACAACCCTTTCAGAGCCATGTCTATTGATGACCAAAGTCTAGGAGGACACCCTACTTCTGGCACACCGTTACAGTGCTTTTCTCCAGTGCAGGAACAATTGCTTCTTCATCAGTGCCATTCACAACATACAAACTGGTGTCTCTCCCAGAAAATAAATATACTATCTCTATGAGACACATGGCTTCCTCTAGCCTAAGGAGTAACAGCCTCAAGGATGCTCTCAGATACAGCTTCTTCTGTAGAAGTACATCTTGCCTAAGAAGAGACAGAAATGAGTGATGACTTTCTCTTCATCCATATACATTTCCAATGTACTTACTTTCTCAAATCCTAGTTCACACGTTGAATTAGAGGCCTGCTGAAATGCTTCCATCTGTTCTTGTTCATCATGTGCATCCCACAATACATCACCAAAAACTTCTTCTTCAGGAGTAGTGGACTCTTCCTTATTACCCAAATCCTTGCCTTCTAGTTCTGTCATTTCACACCCCAATATATCCTAAGTAAAAGGAAAATTACATGGATGTTGTGGGTTCACCCCAGCTGGCAGCTATGCACCACGCAGACGCTCATTCAGTCCCCCTCATTGGAAAGGGGGAGAGAATCAGAAGAGTGAAAGTGAGAAAACTCCTGGGTTCAGATACAAGAGTTTAATCAGTGAAGCAAAAGCTGCGTGCACAAGCAAAGCATAACAAGGAATTCATTCCCCACTCCCCACAGCAGGCAGGGGTTCAGCCATCCCCAGGACAGCAGGGCTCCATCACACGTAATGGTTACTTGGGAAGACACACGGCATCACTCCGAACGCCGCTGTTGCCCCCTTCCTCTTCCCCCAAGCCCCTTATAAACCAAACATGACGCCATATGGTATGGAATGTCCCTTTGGACAGTTGGGGTCAGCTGTCCTGTCTGTCCCCTCCCAACTTCCCACACACCCCTAGCCACCTCGCCGGCGGGGCGGTGCGAGAAGCAGAAAAGGCCTTGACTCTGTGCAAGCACCGCTCAGGAACAACAAAAACATCTCTCCAGTATCAATGCTGCTTCCAGCACAAACCCAAAACACAGCCCCATACTAGCTGCTATGAAGAAAATTAACTCTCTGTCAGTTGAAACCAGGTCAATGGAGAAAACTGCAAGTATAGCTCTTAACAGTGCGGGCACATGTGGTGTTATTCTCAATTTCACTGAGTGCAGCTCTACTAATATCAATATGCTCATTTCTTTTTAGGCTAGCAGAGAACATACATAAATCCATGAGCACTTAGATGAAACCAAGTTAACACTGAATGCACAGCTCTCAAGACATCGGTTTTAGCTTTCTCATAGTGGAAGCAACTCGCCACAAGGAATAATAAGCAGAGAACAGACTATGCAATCTTTCTTTATCCTATGATAAGGATAAAGAGAAATTAAAACAGAATTTAGATCACAAATAGATTCCTTTCCCCTGTTACTTCTGCTTCTGTCTATGAAAGCACTGCTCAGTTTTAGGTTTTATTTTACATTTGCAGATTTCTTTGCTTGTCGGATATTAATGATAAACGCAGAAAGATCCTTTAAATTACATCTGAGTAGCATACAGTAATCACACTGACACAATAAGATCATAAATGACAGGAGAAACAGAAAAAGCTGAAATGCATCATGTACTCTACCTGCTTAATTATCTTTTCCACACACTTATAGATTTCATATACTCCTTCCTCCACACCTCCAATATGATCAATCACCTGAAAAAGTAAATGGCACAGTGTGACGCAACTCTGAACCCAATTGGGAACAGTATTTAGGACTTCCAACAAAAACATTCTGGTAAGACATTTGAATTCCATTCTGTTGCATTCCTTACGTAGGATTCACTTTGTCTAAGCTTTTAAAAGTTGGGCATCTAGTTTCAGCTGTTCTCAACAGTTCCCTCTGCAGAGGGAAATAAATTGCAACTGATCTATTTTCAGACAGGAGGATCTCTCTGGAGATACATTTCTTTCTCTTAGCTTTTAACTGGGGACCTTAGACAAGTAACTTTGCCATTTCAATGGCTACAAACAGGTAAGAAATTCTATCCCTATAGCATAGGGATTTTTTTTCAGTGAAAATGAAGTGGCTCTTTTTCTCCCCTGATCCTAACATTGATAAATTTCAGTTTCATCAATCTGCTCATACAATAAGCATCCAGTACAATGAGTGTAATGCAGTTTCTCCTAAAATCTCTAGCACTCAGTGTTGTTTATAGCAGGAAAGTAAGCCTTTTAAAATTCAACAGTCTTTAAAATCTCATACCTTTGCTTTGGTCATGTAAGAAATTTGCTCGATTAACTGTTGCACTGAGACTGAACTGACTCTGCCATCCTCCTTTCTGTGGTAAATTAGCCGGGGTTTTTCTTCTGAATTTCTCAAAAAGGCTTCTTCACAGTCTTCCAACAAACAACTAGATTGGAAATCAGCATTCTTGTGCTATATTACACTGCTGTAGTAAACAGTTCAATCAACACAAACTCTGAAGACAGGTTTCGCTGCAAAATCTAATTCAAAAGTCATATCTATCTACAACAAAGGGCAAGCAAATAGTTCAGCAGAGAATTTAAGATAAACTCTGAAGCAAGGAACACCTAAGAGAGAAATTTATGCTACTTGTACTAAAAACATTAGAACCATGTATGAATTTTTAAAATTATTGCTTTGTAAATTAAAAGTTGATCTTCCTGTCATACCAATATGCAGAGTGAAAGGTAATTGCCTTGCATGGAAAGCACATGGATTCACAGATGATTAACAAGCATCATATACATGCTCTGCCATCACTTATTGGAAGGGTCTGTTCTATTCCTTGACCTTTTTAGGAAAAGTCCTTCAGAATTTGTCAGATGTAGAACAGTCTTTTAATTTATCGTAGCTGAAAACTAAAAAGCACTTTGTATTTATCTATGTGAATGATATCCATGGATGTCATTCCCAGTAATCTACTGCTGTTCCACAGAAGCAACTAGACAGCTTGAGGATGCTGACAACGGCGGACAGAATCTCTCAAATATTATGTTCTTTATATAAGCACTACAATTTTCATCACAGTTTTTCTAACAGAAACTTTCTAAGTGAATATTGTTGGCATGAATACTCCTTTGTGTTATTTTTTTTCTTGTGTATTTCCTTCTTCAACACTTGTGACCCATATACATAAAACTCAGTTATTTGGCAACAGTATCCCCTCAGAGTATCAATATACCCTCAGCAGCTGACATAATCTTTCTACGAGCATAATGCATGGCAGCACTAGTCCAATTCCTCTACGAAAATAAGCCAACGTCTTCTGTGGTACCCGGCTGTTCCCTGAAGCACTCCGCTGTTCTAAATCTTAGGTACCACTGTCTTAAACCAGACTTTAATTCTCTGTGGACAGGTGTTTTGTCTACCGAAATAGGAGGTCTAGTCAATAGAAGAGTTCTAATAACACAACAGTATTTGAAATCCTTAGCGTTCAAAATCTACCCTTAATATGAAACTTAATGCATATCAGTATTTCCAGAATTTTGCACTCATACAGATTTTTCTGGAATGACCACTCTGTGATCCTTAATATTTATCTTTTCTAATCCCTCTTTCTCTCTTCTTCAGCAAAAGGACACCCCTCCCTCCTCCAAACATCAAAACAAAACTCTGCCCAAAATTCCCAAATGCGTAATAGAAACAGTCCTAACACAATTCTAAAAATATCCCTAGTTAGGTGTTTTTAATTTCCTAAGTCATTTTTCTTCTTCTAGAAAGTCCAGAAATTATATACTGAACAAACAGAACACATTGCATCACCATTTGTTATAAAACATCATGACTTCAGTAAATTAAGCTGTAGAAAGCTAGCATAAGGTACCACACAGGGGAGCCATGAAATCAGACCAAAAAAATAGCCAAAGATAAAAAATTGTATGTGACAGAATAAAATCAAAATACTACAGACAGGTGTAAGGCTTGATAAGCAAATGAAAAACACTGAGGACATTCACACCAGCCATCTTGAATTCCTAAGACTCCAGCAATACACATGACAGAGAGCTGCTCTTAGAACGCAAACATTTCCATATTATGAAGACATCTCTCATGCTGTATTTTAAGAGAACCTTAAGAAATGGGAAATGATACAAAACTGACATATTCTTTTAACTGTCTGCTAGCAAACCTAAAGTTTGAAGGACTATCTCTTAGAAGATACTAGCTTAGGAAATGTACTGAGCAAAGCACCACACATATTTTAATAAGCTATGCATTCTGCATGAATTACCAGCTTCCATTTGGTTTACCAGTCTGGAAAATACTTACCTCGGCAGAGTTAAATGCAGGAGCAAAATGACTAATGAACTTTTTTCCATTTCCCATTTTCTTACATCCTTAAGAGGTCTTTCATTTTCTGCTGAAAAATGAACAACTTGAAAGAAGTACCCCATTGTTTCACAGACTCTTTGAAGTTTTGGTGAGTAGTTCTGAAAGCAAATTTGAATAATGGTGCTTTATTACTAAATCTGCGTAGCACTTAGGACCTACTAGATAAATCTCAGTTTCCTCTCTCTATGCAGTTTTTTCCTCTAAAGTCCTTGACAATACTTTCATAGAATCATAGAATCACTAGGTTGGAAAGGACCTCCGAGATCATCAAGTCCAACCGTCAACCTAACACCACAATGCCTGCTAGACCATGTCCTGAAGTGCCACGTCTAAGCGTTTCACTGACTTCACTGAAATCAGGCTACATCTACTAAAGGTTTCAAGAAATATTAGATAAATTTCTGAATAGATATCATAGTGGAAACCAAACAGCATGTAAGTTAGCGTAAGTTTGTGAGGTACTCACTCTAATGAAGATGTCCACTTCCAGCTGAGTCTCATGAGTACTAATAATAAAACATCTTACTGTGTTACTCCACAAAGAGTGGGAAAACAGAGGAGTAACCTGTAACAAACTGGCAACAGCAGCATCCCAATCATCTGCCAATGAAAAAAAAAAAGACCAAAATGAAATCTAGAGAACTTCACATGCGATTACATTGGATGAAAGAGAAGTCATCACTTCTTAACATTAAGAATACTACATTTTATTTAAAATCATAGAATCATAGAATGGTTTGGGTTGGAAGCAACCTTAAAAATCACCTGGTTCCAACCCCCTTGCCATGGGCAGGGGCACCCTCCACCATACCAGGTCGCCCAAAGCCCCATCCAACCTGGCCTTGAACACTGCCAGGGATGGGGCCTCCACAGCTTCTCTGGGCAACCTGTTCCAGTGCCTCACCACCCTCACGTTTAAGAATTTCTTCCTAATATCTAATCTAAATCTCCCCTCTTTTAGTTTAAAGTCATTAACCTTTGTCCTATCAGTCCCTGCCCTTGTAAACAGCCCCCCTCCGTCTTTCCTGTAGGCCCCTTTAGCTTCTGGTAGGCCACAGTTAGGTCTCCCTGGAGCCTTCTCTTCTCCAGGCTGAACAAGCCCAACTCCTTCAGCCTGTGGTAGTTACATTTTTACTCAACTGTTTTAATTCTATAAATTCTAGTTTAGAGAACACATAGCATTTGATAACGTCATATAATTTGATAATGTGGCAAAACAATGGTGTTAAATATATTCATATTATCATTAAAATGATATTTCCTTTAAATAGAATTGATGATATGTATCCACAAAATCAATCTAATAGTTGTAAAATAAGTAAAAATATGCAGGAATAATAAAATCACTCATAATCAAACAATTACTGATAACAAAATATCTAACATCAATTCATGTAAAAATGCATACATCCTGGTCTTGCAATCCGATTTCCGTCAATGGCCCCCTAAGCAGACTCAAAACCCAGACTCAAAAACAGGGATACAGTTTATTCTAATGCAAACGTAACATTCATACTTGGGAAGTAGAAAATTTGAAAAAAAAAATGGAACAACAAAAAACAGAACAACAGCAGATCTTGAAAGAAAGATCACTATCTTTCTTTGGCAATGTAAGCAACAAAATGGTATGTGGTTTGCTCACAATGAAGCACTATTCACTGCTGTTTGCTAAAATCACTGCTCCACATGTCATAGTCACCATATATATTAAACATAACTCAGCATGTACAGCTACAGATTCATTTTATTTTTACAAAGAATTCCAAATATCCATTTAGTCAAATTACCCAAGAATGAATACAAAATGAGCTAAGAAAGCTTAAGAATTGATAGAAAAATGACATAGACACATATAATACCACCAGAACAAACCACCATTACTTACCTCTGTTTATATTTGCAAATGGTCCCTCAACGTCTATAGAGCTATGAGCAAATTCAGGCCCTCTGAAAGACTGCTGAAGTTGCATCATGCTACCCATGGATGGCTCGCTTCCCAAAGCTCCTCCATTCCAGTATTCAGATTGTGCCCCTGTACCTAAGAATTGGAAAAAAACCCAACCAAAACATCTTCAGTGCCACTAAACAAGGTAAATTACCAGTCTTAAATACTCAGCTGAGTACTGCCACATGCCATTGATCATAATTTCTTTCTCTTTTAGCAGATTTGCTCACGCCTTTGTGTGCTGTAGTTCTAAATGGGCACTTGTCCAAAGTTAATGAGAAGCTATGCCGCTAAAGTATGAGGTTATTTGCTAATATTTGTTATTACGCGGATTGCTCATCTGTTGGGTTCAAATGCTGACCTGCATTACAAATCAAGAAAACAGTTCCCAGTATTGCTGCAGTCATTTCTGCACATCATGACAACTTTTGTTCAGGAATGTTCCAGTACTGGAAACAGCGCAAAGGGGCTGTTGGTCAGGACTGATACACATTCTCTGTGCTGTTTGAAAAAGCTTTCACAGTATCTCTTTGAAATATGCTTGGATTACACCTCCGTCAATCCATATACAGCTTTCAAGACACTGTCCTCCATGGAGAAAATCAGGAAAGAGAAAAAGTCTTCGAAATGGTAAGAAGGGAAAAATGAATTAAAAAAATAATTTAACACAAAAGACTACAGAAAAAAAACCAAGACCATCTGTCCGCTAAACTTCATCAAATGCATAATTACTATGCAAAAAGCTAACCACTGTATTTTGAAACATTTCTACTTTTAAAGACTGCATATTTATACCCTTGCCAAGATCTGATGGTTGATGTATCTCAATAAGCAAAGCAAAGGTTAAGCAACAACACTTGCACAGTTTTTCCTCAGTAACCCTTCGCAGTGGCCACCATTAAGAGTGTTAGTTAAGCTATTGTCTGCTACAATCATTGCCCTATTTTGAATCAGATACAAAGTCAGAGGACTGATCACATATCTATGTGAATCCTTCCCATCATATCAAATACCTCTCACAGCATATACAAGGTTTTGTCATTAAGTCTGCTAGGGCTTCCCTTTCAAAAAATTCTTTGATAAAGTGACTCTTTTGGTCAGTTCATGTTTGTTAAATATGTAACTCTGTTATTCTGAGAAGTACAGCAGACGAGACAGGCATACTTCATCATCCATACACAGTAAGTCTATCTAAGACTCCCTCTGGTTTCAGGTGTGCTTTTTGGATCCTTTGGAACATGACCTCTCACATCTAGAATCAAAAAACTCGGAAAGGGCTAGAAAACTCAGAATGGTTCATGGAACAATTTAAAAAAATGTTCAAGTCACTGTGTCTAGAAAGTGCTCTATTTAATTCATCTATTCATTCTACACCCCAGAAATGTGGGGTTCCCAAAATCTAAATTATGTTTGCAAAGTTAACTGCATTTTTATCCTTTAAACTAAGGATTAAAACCTGGATTAATAAATGTTTTTTCAAAAGACCATAAATATTTGTCTGGTGCCTTACTACTCAGAGACTTCAGTCATGTTTCAACACAAAATGCTGGGGATGAAATTCTCACCAGTAACATCTGTACAATTGTCATCAGAATCAGACTCTTCGGGATCAAACACTTGGATCCCTTGGGCTTGGAGTCTCTGAAGTTTTGCTTCTAGCTCTCTTTTGGCCCTCAGTAAGTCCTGTATCTCATTTTCTTTAGTTTCTCTAAAAATCTATAAGCAGGAAAGAAAAAAACAAGCAAACAAAACAAAACCGTAAATCTTTTGAAATTCAGTATCAGTTCCTGCATTCACATTATGTTCTTTCAGTAGGAAAAATAAATTTCTAGCATTCATTTACCCGGCACAGGCATGAAACTGTGAACAAGAAGCCATCGGGGCCTATAAATGAGCAGGGAAACATAGTTTAATATTATATATTTTTAAAATATTACCATCTTAAACCATAACGTTCTGTTCTGAAAGTTAGAAGTCTGCATTAGTACAAGATGTTATTAAAAATGGCAAGTAAATTTCTTCACCTTTTCAAGTTTATTGTCTTCCAAAATCAACACACGTAATATTTTTTTTTCAAAGGTTCCCTTTTATTCTTCCATGTAATTTTTTACACTTTTGTATAATTCTTCTAATTAATTTTGATTGTTGTGCAAATTTAAATTCCCTAAGACAGAAAGTGATCAAGAGTCTTGAGCTGTCCTGTTTGTAAAATACTACCATCACGGGGGAAGAAAACATGAACCTAGATTTAAATACAAAGAGATGAAATCTTCTTCAAGTCTCATTTCCTTAAATTAGGTCAAAACCAATCTTCTTTTCATATTCACCAAACATTAACACGTCTTACGATTAAAGATACCAAGAATCTTGAAAACAGTGCAAAATCAGGACTTATTGCCCTGTTTTGGGTGGTAGAAGTATCATGATCTGCAGCAAGGGAAAAGCAGAAGCATCAGTTTGGTCTTTCAAGTAATCCCTCCAGAAAGTGTGAAGGCCTTTGACTATCGTATTTTAGCAGCCAAAAGAGATGAACCAATACACACTTTTAGTTAATGTAAGCTAGAAGTGTTGAACACTACAATGCTATATATAAAATTTATGCAGGAATAATGGAACTCTGTGTTTATACGTTCCTTCAACATGTGTCAGTCTACAGTCCATGTTTTCCTGCCACTCTCAAATATGAATATATTCCTGTGTTGAGGCATTGCTGCATATGCTTTTAATATTTAACAAGTTATTTTCTATTTTTTCCTCTTAGTTTTAAGGAAAACTTTTGGTAGGATTATCTTGAAGAAAATAAGCAACTACCATTTTTTTAGGTTTTGGTTTTTTAAGGGGAGGTCCTCATGAAAGCTATTGGAGAAGAGTTCATTGGAGGAATGTGACCAAGTGACATCCTTTTTTGGTGATTTTCCCAGGAAATGAAGTCAAGCCATACCTTGAATTGCCTTTTGACCTTGTCTCGATCATGTTCAAAAGTAGCAGCTCTCTCCATGGCTTGGTATTTCGCTTCCAGTGCGCTTTCTTTCTCTCTAAGTATTTTCTGGTAAGTTTTCTGCAGTGCCTGAAAGCATTTAATACACCATTTTTCTGAGTGAAAGCAATCGCTGATAAAAAATTTTACTTTTCAACTAGTGGAAATCAGGTCTGAATACATTATCCCAGCACCATACCCCTCTCTCCCTGCTCTAAACACGACGGCTGCGCATCGCATGCTCCCCATCCCCAGAGGCACACCTTGACCACATTCCAATGGCTCACCAGGACAGCACTGGGGCACACACCACTTCCCCAGTGCCCTGCCCTCCTTGGGAAGGCAAACTCCTTGCTCCCATCACCTCCACACCACAGCTTTCCTGGGAAGCGGGACAAGCCCTCAGCCTACTTCTCCAAGAGGGAGCTACCTGTAGCTCGGCACGCAGCCGCTTGTTTTCCCTGTCCAGTTTGGCCTCCTTCTTCACCATGGAGGCCACTTCGTTGTTCCTGCTGACACGGAAGATCTCGTACTCCTTCTTCAGGCGCTCGTACTCGGCCACGCACTCCAGCTCCTGCACAGAGGCCGTCGACTTGAAGCTGGCCCCGATGAGGCCGCCTGGCCGCGAGGCCCCAACTCGCCGCAGGGAGCCGCGCAGCAGCCGGGCCTTGGGCTTCACCTCCACCGGGATCTCGCAGGCCTCGCCGCCGCCGTACGTGTCCTCGATCCCCTCCCCGACCCCGCCCGCCGGGCTCACCAGGGACGACGCCGTCCCCATGGCCGGGGGACGCCGCACCCTCAGCCGCTGTTGGGGGATGGAGGCGCTTTAACATCCAGGGGAGGGGCCGGTGCCTCCGGCCGGCCCTAACGGCGGGGACATGCCAAGACGGAGCGCTCTCGGAGGTGGCTGCTCCCCACTTAGGTCACCGCCCTTCACCGCTGCTCCGGCCCAGCCGAGCTGCCGGATTCTCCGAGCCCATGGGCCATGTTCCGCTCCTTGCAGCGGCCGGACGAGGAAGGGAGAGCGGGCAGAAGCCGCCCTGCGACCCGCCTCCCTCCCTCTCCCCCGCCCGCCCAGTCCCCCTGCGGCTGCGTTCCGGGGCGCGCTGCTGGAGCGGCCCGGGAGGGGGAGCACGAACCGCCCCTGAAGGCCGGGGAAAGGCGGTGGTGGTGAGCGGGAGGGGCCTGGCGGCGGCCGGAGGGCAGAAATGTGCTCCTCTGAGGAAACGTGAGGGGGTGTTAGTCGTCTGCTTTTAAAAACAGGAGGTGACCTGAGGGCACGGCAAACTTTCCCCTTCCCGCTGGCACCACCTCAGTGTACGCCGGGGTAGCCTCTGCCCCGCTGGACCCTGTCGTGCGGCCAGGCAGCCCCAGCCAAGAAAGTGTCCATTTTCGCCTCGGAGAGCAGGGCCCAAGAGGTTTTGCTAGCTGCCTCAATGCCCACAGGCTGTGCCACACCCTGGGCTGGTCTGTTCCTTTATAACATCGGGTTCTCATCAGCCAAAGGGGCTTGCAGTATGTGCTGCATGCTTTTGTGTGGTAGAGACCTTGTGGGGGAATTATCTCTTGCCACCCTAAAACAGTGACTTTTCAGACTACTTGGCACGCTCCAAAGAAGAGAAGAGATGTTAATGTGTTGACCAAGAAGTAATTGCTGAGTAATGGTGCTATGTTGCACCAAGTTCAGTCCCTGCACTGTGTGCTGTGTCCTGGTCTCCTCTGAAACTCGTCAATTCTCTGAAGACCTTCCCTTTCAGGAATAAGGCAGTCCTAGAATCGTCTACCCCTTAAATTATCCTTATGCCATTTTCCTTTCTGCCTCTTCACAAAACCCTGTCTGGTTCCTTCACCTATCCGGAGGATTTTGGAGGAACAGGTTCCTGAGGCTGAGGAGAATGCCTGTTTGTTCCCAAACCTCAGAACCTGCCTTACCACTGGAGTGAAAAGCAGAAATGTCACGACTTTAAAGCAAATTTTACCTCACATATGTGCCAGGTTTGTTAGTCATGACAGGGGGAGCCATTTCCTCTTACCAGGGAGGAAAACCAATATCTTAGAAATGTCTTTCCAATTACACATCCCTGAATTTCAAAATTTGTTGGAGAGGGAAATTACTTTTCTGTACAACAGATAAAAGGGGTTGTTTTATTTCCCTGAGTAAAAATTCTGGGGTTTGGGAATATGTACTGTTTGCCCTAACGTTAACCCTTTGTTTTCATGAGGAAAAAATAGTTTCTTGTCTGAATATAATTTTTGGTTATGTTGGTGTTCTATTCCAGTTAAACCCCATTTCAGTGAAAAATACAGATACAGAATACGTGACAGTTGTGGGCAGAGGAAGGGTGCTACTGTGTTTTCCCTAATATTGGCAATAATATAGCCTGCACAGTATTGGGTGATTCAGCAAATGAGCCTGTAATTCTGTAACAAAGCAAGGCTCTTGGTTTCTTCATTTGCATGTTGGTATCAGGCTGTTTCTCCACTTCACTGCTGTTTGAGCTCTGGGAATAATTAAAAATCTGTTCGTGGTGGTGCTTGAACTGAATTGTTCTCACATTCTGAGTTTGTGAAAAGTCAAAATCTCCAAGCTTTAAGCCTAGAATAAAAAGTGTAGTATTGTAAGAGGTCCTGGATTCCTTCTAATAATCCACTTGACATTAACAAATAGATTGGAAGAACTGTAGATGCTGATTCTCTAATGCTGCCTCTGGGTGCATTACAGAATTTTTATTCTGTACCATATTAACATAACCCTTTCTAAGCAGAAAAATTACACTGCTTCCCTGTTGCTTCATGGATTGGTTTTCCTAATGTTTAGAGATTAGAATAGCTTGCTTCAACATCTAATTTGTAACCTAACAATGATTGCTTTAAATCACCGATTAGGACAATTCAAAAAGAAATCCAACTGTTTATTGCACAGATGTTGGAAAGCATATGTCAGGATATCTGAGGATGAGTTGTCTTAACTTTCAAAAATGAATTGACCCAGAAAATTGATCACTGGAGAAAAATATATCAAGTTCTTTTAGAATTGTGTTGTCATGTTACATTACTCTCTTAAGCTTCAATTGGAGCAGCTCAATCCTTATTTCTCTGGAGACATTGATGCTGGGTGAATTGTGCCATAAAGTTCTTCACCGGTCAGTGAAGACATTTGGGATACCTGAGCAACTTCATGTTTAACACTGGTATTATTCACCTAATTTAGAAAGGTTATTAAGACAATCCATGTATGAGATGTGGTGGGTTAATGTTGGCCAGCAACTAAGCACTCACCAGCCACTCACTCGCTCACTAACCCAGCCCAGTGGGATGGAGAAGAGAATTGGAAGAGCAAAAGTGGGAAAAACTTGCGGGTTAAGATGAAGACGGTTTAATTAGTGAAGGAAAGAGAGAAAAGAAAAAAAGAAAACCAACAAGTGATGCAGAGGCGGTCTCTCACCACTTCCTACCAGCAGACTGATGCCCAGCCAGTCTGAGAAAAACTTTGGAAAGACTCCTTCCAACTTTTATTGCTGAGCATCATGAATGGCATGGAATATATGGCATAGAACATCCCTTTGCCCAGTTTAGGTCAGCTGCCCTGGCTGTGTCCCCTCCTGAACTTTTTCCTACCCCCAGCCTAATTGCTGGTGGGCAGAGTAAGAAGCGGAGAGGGCCTTGAAGCTGTGCAAGCACTGCTCTGCAATAGATAAAACGTTGGTCTGTTATCAACACTGTTTTAGTCACAAATCTAAACCACAGCACCATATGGGCTGCCGTGAAGAAAATTAACGCTATCTCAGCCAGACACAGTACAGATGTATTTGTCAGATGGGGACCTGTACTTTGTAAAGTTTCTTCATGACTTCAGCTGTAACAGAACCAGGCTGAATCCACCTAATGAAGAATACAGTACATATTGGCTGGTCTTCTAACAGATTTACTCTTCTACTTACGCTTTTGGGGTCAGTACACAATCTATACTCCTGATCCACAATGGAACAACTACTCTGCCAGTGTTCTCTTACTGAGACTACGTGGAGATGTTGTTGTGTGTGTTACTTAGAAGCCCATGGACTTCTGTGTTTATGGGATAGATGATTTTGTGCATAAGTTCTAAATACTTTATTTGCTGTTACTTAGAATCTGCTGGGGGGCAACAGTTTAAAAACATTTATGTGGCATCCGTATGCATATTGCTTTTGTTCTTTGGTATATCTACTATATTACTACATGGTTTATTGTTGAAGTTTATTACTCTTGACTTTATTTCATTTTAGGAGTTACTGGTAACTATTAAACAAAATCTATGGATCTAAGGATCTGCCCTATAGAGAAAAGTACAGCTACAGGAACTGGCCCTCTGAAAGAAGGTTGGGTTTTTGTATGCATTATTAGACTTAGCTCCAAGTTAGCAGATGTTCATTTTGTAAAATAATGTATACGATATGTAATCACCTATGTATTCCTGTAAAATTTAGCGTACAAGGTCAAGATACAGTAGGATAAGAGGAAGCCGAGGAAGATTTGAAGATGATAGGTTGCCAGAGATTGATTACCCATCAAAAATAAGAGTTGCTATGATTAGAATGAATGTTGATAATGACCTGAAAGCAGAAGATTCTTTAGATGAAAGGCAGCTAAACAAACTTCTACACAACTTCTTTTTTGTTAACTCAGATACTGTTAACTGGAGTGACTTTTAAGGCTGTATACCACAGGCATAAGCGAAGTATGTTACAAGCCCTCCATAAATCGCTATTAAACTGTTTGTGTCTGCACTGAATCAAGTTGATAATTTTTTATGATCTCATTCATTATTCAAAAATATCTGTGTCTGATGGAACATGATTAGGAGAGTTCCACTGAGGACATGCAATGAAAAGATGTAGTGCGGCAATTTTTAAAAGATTAGTTTTGTCCTGTATTATATATGATTCTACTTTCCTCATGGGAGTGACAATGAAGACCTTGCTCTAAAAGGTTCCTTGCTATTGGGTTCTTCTTTATTAACTTGTTGACTTTCCCCAGTACTCTACCCTGTGCAGGAAGTGCAAAACTGACTAAGCCAAATGACTGATCTACTTACTCCTTTCTTTTATAGAGAAGAGAAGAGAAGAGAAGAGAAGAGAAGAGAAGAGAAGAGAAGAGAAGAGAAGAGAAG
>VWZZ01001189.1:6024-17383 GCA_013399095.1 Psophia crepitans
CACAGAACATAATAACTATAATGATGGAAAAAATTCTTACCTAATAACTAAGTCAGGCCTGAAATTTTTCTCTAGGAAATATTTTATGATAGCAAATAGGTACGAGGTTAAATCTAGGAAATGCACAAACAAATCTTTCTATTTTTAGAAGTAAAATATCAGGGGGAAAAAAAATCTGATTTTATTAAAAAATAGTGGCATTTTGTCCCCAAACTAAAATATCTAAACTTACTCTTGCGATGTTTTAGGGACACTGAAATTACAAGTTTATTTTTAGCATTTATGTCCTGTGGCCTGAACATTTTGCTATGTGGAATCACCCCTGTAATGAATTTCAGGTATACTATGTCCTTGCAGCAAGACAGAAGATGATGTAGATTCCTGTAGTCCATCCAGAAGGCTCTGCTGTACAGGAAGAAAACACAGGTCTTCAAACCACAACTTTGATTAGATATGGTAATGGCTTTTGGTAATTTTAAATATTCTTTTATTTCAATAATTAATATTTTCAGCAACAACAACAACAACAACAAAGTTCCTTTCTGATTGGTTGCCCAAATCAGAAATGTATAGTACTTTCCTAAAATATATTTTATATATGCCTGTATACTGGTATATATGCCTGTATACACTGTATACCATGTATCATGGAAAGTTTAAACAGGAAAACTACTTTCTGAGGGAGAGACATCTTTTCCTGCTTTACAGTTGGTTCATGTCAAGCATTCTGCCATTAAATGTATTATGCTATACATCTCTTACCAGTGCTGTGGTGGATTATGTTTCATCTGTGAAGATAACAGTTGTCAGCAGGATTCTACAAAGAGGGGTCACTGATTTCTGTTCTTCTTTTGTGCTTAATATTCTTTGAACAAATTGGGTAAATACCTGGTAACCAACTGTCTGCCAACAGTCATACTACAAAGATATTGGAAATGGAATACTGTGTTACTTAGTCCATGGCACTCTGATTTTGGCATTTTGCTTTCTTCTCTCAGCCATTTCCTCTTCTTCCTTCTCTAATTTTCTTCGTATATATGTGACTATTTCCCTAGCAGAAGACTTAGATATGTTAATGGTGATACAACTAATGTGCTCACCTCTGACAGATACAAAGGGATACAGTGTGTGCTGCTTTGATGTCAAAAAGCTTTGGCACATTTTTGAGGACAGTAGTGACCTCGTTTCCTTTCCTGTCAAGAAAAGTGAGACATCTTTTCTCATTGATAGCTAAAGTTTTGACCACGTAACTATACATGGTAATGGTAGGAATACAAAGAAATACAGTAAGATTCAAATATATAAAACATGATGCCAAGAACTCACAATTCTGCTTGCGATCACATGACTGGGGTCACAGTTCCAGAGATATTTAAAGCACGCAAAGATGCCTTTTTGCATCAGTCATGCACTTACATTGACATATAGTTGACAGTGGACCAAAAACTCTTCCATACGGAAAAGAAACAACAGCATCAGGCAATTAGACTAACTATAAATTAAAAAGAGAAATTTCACAGGAAGCAAAATTAAAAAAAAAATAAAATTGATAAAGTAAAATGTCAAAATGTTTGTCATTAAAGTGATTTTTTTATAATAGGTGACTATTTAAAGTATAGAGTCATAATATATAGTAACCTTAAAATAAAACTAAATCCTAGAAAGCAATTAAATCAAAAGTAGTCAAAGGTAAAAACAAAGAAATATTCTTCATTTACATTTTAAGATGACTGAAATTAAGTTAGAAAACCAACGCAGTTCAACAAGTTATTTTCAGAGATTTTGTTTTAAGTGAAGAAAAAATGTTTTATTTTTTTTCTACCAGTTGTGTGTGTAGTGTGTTGGTTATTTTGCTGAATGCACCAGAACAGGGAAAACATCTAAAGCTACTGAAGAATGGGACAATTTCAATATGCAAAAATCTAGTGTCAGAGAATAACTCCATGAGGAAATTGTTTTGAATGTGCTCCTGCCCTGGGGAGAGACAGTTGTTATATGCAGAAGCAACATCAGAAGCAAGAAGAGAAGAAAAAGGAAAGAAAGTAGATGACATTAGCCCACAGGGCTACCTGAAGCAGACAGATGAAGAACAGCACTCATGGGACTGCTTGTTTACTCTGAGTGAACCATTTACAGATATTGAAGACAATTGTAGCTCCTAAAGTAGAATATTTTGATTTTACTGTAAAACAGGGGCAGAGGGAAAAGAAAGTGAACTTTCTAATGTTAGTATGCAAAAGCAGAGGAACTGGCAGTTGTGTAGGCCGGTTTTGGCAATAAAAGATGTCAAAATTCTGGTTCATCAGTTTGTGGGTTCTTGATATAAAGACGGAATTCTGGCATTAGTTGAAGATGGGAAAAATCCCACAATGGACTTGCTTTTAACTCCAGCAAAAATCTGCTATCTGTTTTCTGGAGTTTGGAGGCCATTAATAAGTAAATCTTCCTCTAAAGCTTCTCATTAAAAGCATTGGTAACAGAGCTGGTGAGAATATTCACTGAGTTTTGGTGGATTGCGAATTGTTGGAACTACAGAATTACTTCCTCAAGTCAGATCTTTTTATTTCTCAACATGTAACTATGAAACCGGACATGCATATTATGTATATTTATAAAAAACAAATGAAAATATAAGTTTACTGTATTGATAGGAATTAATTTCATCTGGGGTTTTGTTTTGGGCTTTTTTTTATTATTATTATTATTATTTATTTAGTTTATGAAATACCAGCCTGTTGTAACGGTTGCAGAAAATTTTATTACACATCATAAAAAAAGGTAACTATTTTGCACACATTCCATGGTCAAAAGGACAGTTGGTTGTTTGTGGGTTTTTTTTTTTAATTATTTTTGTGTGCAATGTTTTAGTTTTAATCCAAAATTCTATACCATCTTAGACCAGGCTTTCTCTTCATAATATTTACTAGGGAGTCAGTTGTCCCTTCCCTCACTGTCCCACTCCAGCATGTCCTCTGCACTCAAAGCTGCAGGCAGAACACCACTTGAAAACAGACTTATTAATGCTACTAAATGTACTACTAATTCCCACTAAAGACAAACATTTTTGAAGTCCAGGGATCCTTTGGCCCCGAGTAATCTTCTGACACCTAGTGGGGAGGATGAGAGAATAAAGGTATGCAAGAGGCACAGCTCATTTATTGCATAAAAGTGCGATAGATTTAATGGTTAGTGGAATAATGATTTATTTGGACTGCTGAGGCACATTCAGACAATCAGGAAGGAAAGTCAATTATAAGTATAATAGAACAGGGTTATAATAGATTCGATTATAATAGGATAGGATTTAGCTTTAAAACTGTGTGGTGATAAGTGTTCAGACCCTGGGAAAGAAGTTGGGCCATTTACTCTGCTGGATTGACTTTAGATATTCACATTAAAAAGTTGCCTCTCATTTTAACTGATATATTACAAGATAGGAAGAAAATCCCATTTCTTGTTGAGAAGACATATTTGATCTCAGGTATGATTCAGCTGCCTAAAAAATACCTATTGTCATTTGCCCTGTTCCTCTGTCTCTGACTTATACTGATAGTTATGACACAGGGTTGAAAAGAGATGCATCCTTCCGGACTGGTACCTCAGAGCCAGAAGTGATACCCTAGGGCATCTCAACCATCCCTACCTACCTATATAAAAAGACTGAATTGTGACGATAGAGTTCTCCTTTGCTGTGAACATTTCAATGTCGTTTAACTTATTTTAATATTTACTCGCTTCAATCATCCAGATAAACCCCTGTGTTGTTAAATTAATGAGAATTTTGCAATTTTAATGCCTAAAGTAAAACTCATTGTTTTTCTAAATAGTTAATTCAGAAATGCTATCTATTTGTGATAGACTACACAATGTTACTATGGTACAATGACATGAATAAAAAAGGAATAACTCTAACTTCATGAGTAAAATGCAGGACTCTGTGCTAACCTTTATCACCCAGAAAAGAGAACTTGAGGAATGGTAGATAATTCATGAAGATGTCAACTCACTGCTTAGCAACAATCAGAAAAACAAAGCAAACATTGAGGTAGTAACAGAAACAAATAAATCAGTAAAGGAACAAAGCAAAACCCATTGTTATTCCACTGTAAAGATCCACAGTTTTTCCACTTCTAAATATGTTCTATGGTAGAGTATTCTCCAACTCAGGAAGGATACAATTGAAATGCAAAAGTTTTGGAAAAGTTGACGAGTATGATGACAGGAATATAATGGATTTAGATTAAGGAATGTCTAAGTAACCTAGGATTGGTCTAGTAAAAGAATGAGTGATAGGAAAAAACAAAAACAACAAAAAATATCAGGAGTGCTGTGGGGAGATAGAGATAATTGTTTCCTGTCTTTTTCATTAGAAACACTAAGGGACAACAAAACTGCCAGTGAGAGAAGTTAAAAAGGAAGTTCTTAGTATCACTTCAAATTAAACTGTGATTGTCCCTACCTCTGAATAATGGGTTTTGATTGCTTAGGTAGGCTAAAAGGAGATTACAAGAGTCCACGCAAATCCACTTGTGGTTATGAAATGCATATCTATAACCTCTGGTGCAGGATGTCCTTGAGGTCTTGAGCTTTAATTGGCTGGATGCTGACAGACGATGTTGTGCAGTACCATATATGCATCCTCTGTTCTTAAACACTCTCTTAGATGTGTTTTTGTGGCAACTATTTTTAAAGGCTTTTTTCCCCATTAAAGGTTTTGGGTCAAATGAGCACTAGTCTATTCATGACAAAATCACTGCTCTTTTCCCAGAAAAAGTATGGGATGAGAAAGAGGAGAAAATATAGAAAAGATCTAGTAATTGCAGGGACGGTGAAGGGGGGGGGGAAGTAAAGAATAACTAAAGAAGAAATGTTCAAAGGACTAGAAATAGCTGTCAGAGCCCACAGTGCAATACTAGACCTTACTAGCCCTGAACAGTCACATCCAGAGTGTCCCCAGGCTGCATTTGGCCCTGATTTCCCTCCCCAGGCCTGATCCTGACCCCACCTGAGAGCTGATCTTCTGTCCCAGCCTTGGCCTGTCCTGCCCCCAGGGAGGTGCCCAATGCCCAGGGTTGGTGGCCTCCAGCTGCCCTGCTCCTGGCATGGCTACCAGGCCCTGCCCTGATGGACCCCCAGAGACCTCCTTCTGCTCCTGAACCCTGACTCCAGGGCCCCAGCAGGGAGAATACAAGGCTGAGAGGAGGACTACAACCAGAACCTCAGCAGGAATGCTGGAGGACTGAGGAGAGGTGTTGAGGCCTGGCTCACTGACTGCAAATGTGCTCTAGGGTCTTCCTTTCACTGCAGAAATCCCCCTCTAAACTAGGGGTGCCTGTGGACTATGGTGTGAACAGGGCTGCTCTCATCCCTCCCATATTATCTGGCAGGATCAGAATCCAAGTGGGAGCACAAACTGTCCCACATCATCCTTTGGTGATAATACACAAGTGCGAGGATGCACAGCAGATAAGGAGCAAGCATGTAGTGACATTTCTGAGAGAAACATTTCTGAGCCAGAAGAAGGATGTGCTCCCTACAGGTGTGGTGTGCTGCGAGGTCTCAAACAGTAAACTGAATGCTGCAAAGCCTGGGCTGAGGAACGAGCAGGGGGCACCTGTCCACATGTTCAAGTTATAAGGATGCAAGGCAGCCCTCTTGCCCAGGAAAGGTGGGGAACACCCTGGGAGGGTCATGCTGTACAGTAAGCAAGGTAGGTGAGATCAAGTCTCCAGTCTCTGTGGACCATTCTCGAGGTCTCCACAGAGGAAGATGGGGGCTGCTCAGCAACCACTGCTAGTAGATCTTTCACCATGGCCACTGCAAAAATCTTGCAGGTCTTGAGGAAGCCCAGCTCAGAATCACTGTGGGAAGAGATTCTCAAGTTAAAAATAAAGAGCTTCCAGTTGTCCTGAAGTCTAAGCCTGCTCCAGGTTGGACTTCATCCACAGAAAAGGAGTCTTTAAGAGCCCCACAGCAGAAAGTGTAGTTATGGTGGCATGTTCCATATTCAAAGATAAGCTCTTGCTGTGTGAGATAGTAAAAGATTACAGTCTCGGTTTTTTTGAGTGATAGCATAGGGGTAGGTATCAGTGGTGTCAGGGCACTGTAAAATGTGGCAGTGTAGGTGGTAGAGCAGTAAGGATTGAAGCAGTGATGTTTAAGTGCTGTAGTGCAGTGATGAACCTCTTCTCCCTTGCCCTAGCACAGACAGAAGGGGTGAGGAAGAAGGAGGGGTTTTACAAGAAAAGAACCATGGGAAGGGTTGATCCTAGGCAGCCAGGGTTGAGCAGTGGGAGGTGGACCTTTTTATATATATCAGTGCCTTGTTTTACCCTTGTGCTTTTTCTTACAAGCCTTCATGGAATCTGAATTCATTTCAAATTAATTTCAAATCAATATGCAAAAATCAAAGATCATAGGCCCTTTTTGTGGATTTATATTCTAGATATTTCAGGACAAATAAAAGTAGAACTATTTCTTCCAGGCTTCCACCTGCTTTATTCCTGATTTCTGCTCCTTTCCTCTTTTCCTTTCTCTCTCATGAAAGGCAAAAGATAAATTCTCAGTTCTGCTTTTCAGGGTATTGCCAGTTTTTCACTGATAGAAATGTTCAATGACAAAACAAGCAGAGATGTATTTCAAATTAGATTTTGAAACAATTTCTTTCAAGAAATGATTTGCTTTGGAGTCCTTTTTAGGTAACTGCTAGTAGAATTTGGAGTTGGTTTCAATTTATTTTCCTGTAAACATTACTTCAGGGGTAAAATAATAAAGTATTGCTTTAGAATTGTTAACTACTTGTTCCCAAGAAAGTAAGATTTCATTTGTAGATTAGTTTGTTTTTCTATAAGAATAGCTACTTTACTGCTTGCATTTAAGAAATCTTGCAATTTAGACAAATGCTCTAAAGTAAGTCTTGCCATTTTTCTCAGCTGGCATAAAAATGAATGGAAATTTTCAATTTGAATGTTTCTAGTAAACAATACTTTCGGTATTATTGTATTATGTGTCTAAAAATTTAACCCTTTTGTCTTCTGGGTTTTCTTGTGTTTTTGAACATTATTAACACAAAAGAAAGGAATTAAACCTAAAGAAGAAGTTGCAATATCTTGGCAGTGACAATTTTTTAAAACTCTCAACAGTTACATTGCTTTCAGTTTTCCTGATGCAGATGGGGAAAATAAATATACTGCAAGTGCAAACTGAGTCATCATGTTATGCCAATGACTTTGGAGGAGTTATTAAGATCTCAGTAGGAACAGTGCAATGATTATATAGAAGCTTTTCTGATCTCTATCATCATTACTTTTGTAAAGCTTTTTTATACACTCTACAACTTTTTTATTTGAAATATTTCTGTCAAAAGTATCAAATAAGCAGGGAAAACATAAATATCTCCCTCAAAAAAAACAACCCTTCATCATGCGTTTTTGAACTTGCAGATCAAACTAAGTGGTATCTTATTTGTAACAAATTAATTCCTTAGAGATCAAATGACACTTTTACCTTTAATACTAGTAAAAATATTTTTATACTGTTTATGGCTATGTCTTACTGGCTAGGTAAATCATAATTTCTGACAAGAAGAGCTAACAATCCAAACAAACATGACAAAACATGGAAGAAAAAATACAATCAGCAAGGATAGTTTTCAGTTATTGTCCTGGCTGTGGCCAGGCCGGGGTTAATGCTCAGGCCCAGGACAGGTGAGCCGGGCCGGGCCGGCCGCTATTCCACACCACGTGACGTCACGCCCCTATAAAGGGACTGGCCGGGAGGGGCCCGGGGCTGCTCCGGGACGGTCTCGCTGCGGGCTGCGCCTCTGGTCCGTCTGGTCTGTCGGGTCGTCGGTCGGTAAAGTACTGCGTTTGTTATCGCGGTTGTTTACATCCCGGGATAATTATTGCAGCCCTATTGTCATTTCCCCTCTCCCTTTGTCGGCCCATTAAACGGTCGTTATCTCAACTCGAAGCCATTAGCCCTTTTGTTGCCTCATTCTGCCCCGTGTTTTGCTGCCGGGGCGGTGAGCGAGCGGCTGCGTGGGGCTCGGCTGCCGGCTGGGGCCGAACCACGACAGTCCTTTTTTGGCGCCCAACGTGGGGCACGAGGAGTTGAGATAACGACAGGTCCGACCCGGGTGTGTTTAACAAAGCTGCGACAAATGTTTATCACGATGTTTACGCAATCTCTGCTCACCGTGATGTTCTGCTTGGTCACCTGGCTGTGGTATGTGAACCCCTATTTACTCTATGCGATCCCCGCGGTGCTGTTTGTCATCTCTGGGAGGGGGGTTCGTGTTCTCATCCTGTTCTATTGTCTGGTCTCAGCCTATGATAAGATCGCATCGGGGGTCATGAGTTTAAGCTGGTATCTGTATGTAGCATTTCTGTGGTGCCCATACCTTGGACAACATCTCTCAGAACTGATCAGTAATTACAGCCTATCCATGGGGCAGACTGAGGGGGACACCTTCTCCCACTCATTCACCCCCCCTTCTCCCTTTTGCCTGGTTGCTAGAGTTCTGGAGAGTTTTCAATGTCCTTGGGATGTGCTGACCAGTGTGCTCCTGCTAATAGGTGTCCTGAATGGGTCCCAAGTCCTGTTTAGGGTTGTAAAAAATTGTTTTAAGAAAGCCACCCAAGGATTTTCCCCGAGGCTGGATGGTCAGGGATGGCAGGGCATATGGGAGGGTATGGGCAAGCTCCTACAGACATTCTCACCCCCAATGGCTTGGAGCTTCACCCCTGAACAGTTACAGGATCCTGACAAAATGGTAGAATATCTGAAAGACAAATGCTCAGGCTACTCTAAAGAGACACAACTCACTGCCTTGTGCTGGGCTCTGGCCACTGTGTACCAAACACTGCTTGACAGTAAGGAGTGCCATCAGGGGAAAGGCAGGGAGAACAAACATACAGGCGCTGCAGCCACCCAGACCCCTGCAACAGGCACTGCAGCCACCCAGACCCCTGCAACAGGCACTGCAGCCACCCAAGCCCCCACAACAAGTACTACAGATACTCAAACCCCTGCAACAGTTATGCATGTGCACAGGTAATATTGATGCCAGATAGAAAAGTAGTGCTTAAGGAATATTAAAAGAAAAAAGCAAGCATGCAAATTTTGTAGCATCACATTCAGAATCCTTTTATAGACAAAAGGAAAGACACCATATATTTAGAGGCAAGTATTTTAATAGTTGAATAGCCCAACAGTCTAATTACAAGAAGACGACCAATTAATATTATGGTTAAAACTATAAAACAGAAAATCCTTCAGACTTGCTACCATCTACGTCTTTCCTTTCATTTAATGCTTATGCTGCCAGTATGCTTCTGAGTCCCAAAATCAACACTTCCTGAGGAAGAAAGGAGACGGTGATTATGATGACTTACATCCTAAGGTCTTTATTTTGGGAGTGCAATATTCCTGGGAGGTGATTTCTTCTTCCTTGGCCTTGGATCTGTTTCTTCTTATCACAGGCTGTTTCCTTCTCCTAGACTGCCAGATGCAGTTTGGCATGGCCTCCAGGGGGGTGTCACCCTCTACGACCCCCCAGGGCTGAAGGAAAATCAGTGGAGGCAGCAGTTACTGGACCCCAGTGCAAAAGTTGAACCGAACAAAACCAGTTCAGGCCAAGGTAAGGTTCAGTCCCTGCACTGCTGGATCTTCACAGAGCTTTTGTTGTTTTTACAATAATAGTGAAAGTTGTATTTAGCTGGCTACAGTAAGTGCATTACTGCAGTCCTGTCTGCATTATTACTGAAAGACTGGATCATGGAAAGATGCTTTTAATCATAACAGATATTAAAAACTTCCAAACACTAATGAAAATTTTTAAGTTTGTAAATTTGCTAGGAATAACAGCTACAAATTTTGAAAGTAAGATGAAGGTAAATAAAAAGTCTTTCAGAAAAATAATTTTCTTAGACAAAGAATGAAAAGCTCTTGAAAATCCACTGCATTGGGCGTTCAAAACAAAATTTGAGCAAGCACTACCATAATATTAAATACAAAATACTTAAATATCTGTGAGTGTACATGAACATGTATCCTTGCAGGTGTACATATGAATATTTGCAAAAAAAAAAAAAGAGACACCATTCTTCAACAGCAGAGATAGATTAGAGAACCTAGAAGAGTCTTTCAATCCTTGTCCTTTGTGATTTTCTTGTTGTCTACATTTTAATGACCTCGTATTTATCAACCTAGCATTACTTTAGAAGTTGTTAAATAATTATACTGCAACTGATGAAGTAAGCAATGGATACAGAAAAAGGATTATTGCATGGTCATGAAAGGTCCTTTCCAAATGTGCTGTTGTATAACAAGAAGCATAATTTCATTTCTATCTTTAAAAGTTTTCATCTTTTATATCCATCTTTCTCTCTACCCTCTTTATCACAGGTTTGGATCAAATCACTCGACTGAGCATATGTAGCGCCGTTTAAGATGTTACAGGATACTTTACAGGATGTCTTCAAGTCCAGCTGCCACCAGATCACAATCTCCTGTAAAACCCAGTCATCTCTCAGTCATATGTAAATATCTTGCATATCTTGAGATATCTCAAATGACACTAAATATTTACATTCAGATGACTGAATAAAGCATTTTATGCCAAGTTAGAAACTGCATATCTAACATAATGTTACTTTCATACTAATAAGGGATTTTTGTATATTAGGGTTTTTCTCATACAGAGATAAGTAATTTACATCTCCTTCTCTTCTGACTAGACAGAGACAAACAGTTTGTAGGAGGTACGTAGCTTTTAGATAATTAAACCGAATATCCTAGACTTCTGAGATTTAGAATCAGAGAATCATAGAATCATTAAGGTTGGAAGAGACCACAAGGGTCATCTAGTTCAACTGTCCCCTCACCACCTATTAACCACTAAACCATGTCCCTAAGTACCACATCTAACCTTTCCTTAAACACCCGCAGGGATGGTGACTCCACCATCTCCCTGGGCAACCCGTTCCAATGCCCGACCACCCTTTCCAAGAAGAAATTTCTCCTCATCTCCAACCTAAACCTCCCTTGGTGCAACTTGCAGCCATTCCCTCTTGTCCTGTCACTAGTTATCTGCGAGAAGAGGCCAACCCCCAGCTCACCACAACTTTCAGGTAGTTGTAGAGGGCAATAAGGTCTGCCCTGAGCCTCCTCTTCTCCAGACTAAACAAGCCCAGTTCCTTCAGCTGCTCCTCATAAGACCTGTGTTCCAGACCCTTCACCAGCTTTGTTGCCCTTCTCTGGACAAGCTTCAGGGCCTCGATGTCTTTCTTGTGGTGAGGGGCCCAAAACTGGACACAGTACTCGAGGTGCGGCCTCACCAGGGCTGAGTACAGGGGGA
>VWZZ01001189.1:27212-43070 GCA_013399095.1 Psophia crepitans
AGTAATTTCAAACTGTCCAGGCATTATTAGGGAGGATACTTCCTGTCTGAGTCAAAATCATCCCTGTTGCTGGCCTAGAAATTAAATGTTGTAGACAATCCTGTATATGTCCATGGCCCATTTTCTGTTTTTGACATATTGTGCTAATATTAACCTTGGAATGTAACAAAGAAAGGTTTGGTGATCCTTTTTGTGTCAGAATGAATCAATGTTACTGAGAGAGTGGCTTCTATGACATGTATTCTTCTTGTGTCATATCTGTTTTGATATTGGCAGTATCATCTGGGATGCTGTTTCTAAACAGAATATTACACATGTGTAAATTTTTGTAATTTAAGCTGTTAAATTTAAAATGTACTCATTAAGCCAAAAAGACTGTCTTTCTTTAATGTGTTTACACAGTATTAGCCTCACACAGATCTTCGTGAGCATTCCAGATTTAGATTTTGAAAAAAGACACTATTCCTATGCTCTTCTGAACAAAGATGCTCTGCTGAACTAAGACGTTCTAATTTCTAATGATCAGAACACAAACAGAACTGTGCTTTTTCAGTTATTTTCTCACTTTTTGAGATATTTGAAATCATTAAGATAGGACTACCTGATAATTTTTTGGTCAGTATTATAAAGGTCTTAACCATATTTTGGCACCAGAAAATAGTGATAGTGATATTTGTATTCTTCACCTTTGCAATTAGTTTTCAATGTACTCATTCTTCTATCTGCTTCCCTTATGTTTTCTAGCCATGTTGAGATACAAAAGCTGCAGGAAATGTTATATTTCAGTTTCCTGTTCTTGGAGCTGGTTTTAGGTGTTTGAACTCCTGTGCAACGTATATGGTGCAGTTCAATCAAGAACAAAAAAATGCAGGTTAATGGTTAAGTCACATAGATTCACAGATTGGTAGGAGTTGGAAGGGTCCTCTAGAGATCATCTACTCCAACCCCCCTGCTAGAGCAGGATCACGTAGAGTATGTAGCACAGGATCGCATCCAGGAAGTTTTTGAATATCTCCAGAGAAGATGACTCCACAACCTCTCCGGGAAACCTGTTCCAGGGCTCCATCACCCTCAGTGTAAAAAACTTTTCCTCATGTTGAGATCCTTTGATTTCTCAGGTGTACCCATTCATGGATTTCATTTAAATTCTGCATCAAGAAATTATAACCTAGCCTTTTCGATAGGTAATAGATATGAAGTTTTCAGACACATATTAGATTTATATTTTGGTCAACATTTTTCTTGTATCATCAGTTATGGCATTTGATTTATTTGCCTGTGCCTGAAACTGTTGCAAACACACGCAAGATAAGATAAAAATGTTGTTGATTTACAGACAGATATTGACATAATGAAGGACCAAATATTTGCGTCCACCCTTTACCTACAAAACATTTTTTTTAATTTCTATTTTTCAAAAATGGAGAAAAATAAATCTTGCTGTGAACCCATTTTAGAACTATACTTATGCCAGATTACGTAATTATGAACATAATAATTTTCTGACAGTTTAAAATTATATAATTGCAGCCTGAACTTATGTGATTGCAGTACACAAAGCTGTGTATTATTGAACATCTATTGCCTCTTTATAGTATTAACTTATAACCCTGGTCATTGTTCTTCAAAAGAAGTATAAAACCACAAGATTGTTTAACATTTATGTTCTTTTATCTTTGTACCCATGCATAGAAAACAGTATAAACATTTATGAAATCAAAGTTCTAACCCTTTCCAAAATACAACCTTGTGCATACCTAAAGTACATGCCTAAAGCGTCAGGAAAGTTATTTAAAATATGTGTAACATATGTCTAAAATTACATTTCACAGTTAGTACCAGTTGAATCAATGTAGTCATTTTCGTGTTTAAATTCAGACATGTATTTGAATATTCTACAGAATTAGAGTGTCAGAACTTGCCACTGTAGTCTTTTAAAGCACCTTGGAAAGATTATAGTGAGACTATAATAAAAAAGAGTGTGTAATCGTTCTTGGTCTACCTTTAATTCCTTTTAATTTCAAATGTTATAATTTTAAAAGTGTTTTTGCAGATCATAAGAGTAAAATGAGATTTTAACGATACTTATGTATACCTCAAGAAGATGTTATAGTTAATATGACTGGTTACCTTTTCTATTAAAATAGAATTAACTGTGCAAGCAGATAATAAATTATCATCCTTGTCCTTAAAATCTTAGAATTAACTTTTACATATGGTGAATGGTAAAATAATAGCAAAACTTTCATAGCAAGTTTCTGTTGTAATATTTAATTTATTTCTGTCCAATGAAAAAATTATATTGGAATTTATTCAGAATAGAAAAATAAAATAAATAATAGTAAAACCCCACTAAACTCCAACCCTTTCCCAGTTTCAAATTATTTTTTTCCCCTGAAAATACTGCCTTAAAATGTCTGTTGAGTGCTTTCTGCATCCTGGTTGTAATTTGGCTGAGACAGGCCACTTAAAAAAAAATAGTCGGTCTTTGATAAAAGATTTTAAAAAGGATCTGAGATCCAAGCAAATATTTATATATTGTATCTTTGTCTCTTGGAATCAGGTTTGTATGAAAGAATGTGTTCCTGCTGTGCATCTCATATCCTGGCTTCTGGTTAGATCTGCTCTGTCTCTCTAGGTTTTCACAAAAAAGGTGGAGAAAATTAAAGCAGCAAAAGAAGGAAACAAAAGAATGTAGCAAAAGAAATAAATTGGAGCCCTGTACCTAAACTGTAGATGGAGTGATGCTGAAACAAAGATATTTCTCAGTTCAAGTGAACTATACACATGACACTCAGCCTTTTGAACAACAGAGGATATTGAGTAACTAAGGGAAGCAAAGTATGCCTTTGCTTTTTGCTCGACATAGATAGAATAAGCAGTGTTTTCAACAAATGCGCTGAAAAAAGTGCAGATTTTATTTCAGATATTTAATATCAAGCCATTAACATGTAGCAGGCAAGCCTTGTTTATTTATGTGTACAAAGTTATTCAGAACTGCTGGAGACCAAATGAAAGCTAATTCAATGTATAAATAATATGGAATTCTATGAAGAGATGCAGAGCAGTTTTACAGGAAACCAGGGAATCTAGAGTCTGACATAAACAGGATAAACCTCCAATTTTAGATTACTAAAGATCTGCCCATGTGGAATTGCAGTCATGAAAGCAATCTATTCAGCAATAGTCTCTTAAATTTGAAAAGTTCTTTTAATAGTATAAATCAAACTTACTATAGACTTATGAATATTTAAATTTTAACCATATCTAAGTAATGTCAGTCATAAGTGAAGTTTCATTGTTTCATTCATATGAAGCCATACTGAAAGAATTATGTGACCTCTTGATAACACATACTTATATGTATATATTTATGAGTATAGCCTCAGGGTTTGATTCCTAGGTAACATGACATAATGCATAGTCGCTAGATAACACTGTAAGTCCCAGATCAGCTAATGTTATGATGCTTAACTATGACATATGTAGATAGTCTCACTAGGATTAGCGGTCAGAACATCCTCTAGACCTGGTTTGACTGGTTTCCTGGATAAAATTTAATGTGCATGTGCAAAACTGTTGGAATGGAGCATGGCAAAAAGAACACTTCCACATTTTTTTCTTACTTAACATTCCTCATTCAAGCAACCTTGTCTATGAGATACAGAGTGCCAAATATAACTTTCTGGATGCACTTTAATGTATTATTCCTGTTTATTATTCTCTATGAACCTCAAAATACTTTTTTACACAAATGAAAAATGAAAGACCTTGCTGACTTAAGTTGCGTACGAGTTCAAAGAGAAGCACAGTGAAGAAAACATACATTGAGCAACCCAGAGGACACAATGTTCCCAGTCTACACTTCCCTCTGCAAATGGGAGATGACCTTCAACAACAATTGTGCTCTGTAATTGTGGAGGCAAAATCTCACATTAATAGTATAAGTGCTTTGAAAATTAGCCTTTGATGTCTATCTTCTACAAGTCTTTTCAAAATTCTTTTCTGTCCCTGACTATTCAAGGTGTCTACTAAGCTATGTAGTTCATCACCTAACATATTTTTCTCGTCTTATTTTCTACTTTCTTCTTGTAAATATTTTAAATGCATAAGCTGTGACAGAAAGTACTTGATTTTACCACAAGGCTTTAATCTTAATATTGTAGTAAGACTGAATGGAATTTTCATCTACATTAAGCTCACTAAGCTGAATAGAAAGCAGACGACTTGCTCCATTCCATTTTCTTCTTCATTCTCAGGTGCTATTTCCACATGTCATGACCTCAGCTTGTACATATGAAACATTTTGTTATCAATCAACAGTCTTATCGTCTTTAATCCTGAACTTCATGCAGTTTATGTTACTATTATAGCCAGCTAAAAAATTACACTTGAACTGGGCTTCAGATTCAACATATTTTGTCTATTGAAATGTTTCCATAAAATTTAACTATCAAAATTAATTATTTCAGAGTTTACGAGTTGTCTGGTCCTGTAAGTTCCTGCAGAATCCATACACAGTGATTCCAGTGAAAACTGCAGGGAATAAAATTCTTCAGAAATTTGCAGGAGCCTCAGAAACCTTTACAATGTACATGGAATTTCCTTTATTAATCTCTTTTAACAAATGAGGTTGGATCTTGCTCTTAGAACAAGTAGAATAATTTATTCATATTTTATATGTTCTTTCTGCATTAGGATATCAAGTAATCTTATGTAAATCACATATATTATTTCCTGATTTTAAAAAAAAGTATTAATGAGGTCTTGCAGTTACTAAGGTAGGCCTTTTAATAAAAGATGTTTCAAATGATTGAAAAGTACACATTTTGCAAGAAGCCTTCCAAGGTCTCCAAAGTTATAGCTTTAAAAATGTTCTAGGCTCAGCTGGCCTAGATACTTCCTCAGAGGGAACTTGTTCATGTCAATTGCCAAGGCTTTCTACCTATGCTGGAAGGGCACATCTGTAGGTAAAGAAAAACACTACTTCCTGCTGCCAGAAGTCACCACCTTGGGAGTCTTCATTGCCTTCACATTTGAGTGCAAACTCTGTCCATTTTTTCCTGCTCTGGACTCTGTAGCATCTCTGACAACAAACTGTCAGTCTCTTATTCTTCTTCCCTGATGCCATGCAGATAATGAATGAAATGGTGGGACATAATTGTCTGGAAATGTTTTTATTGCTGATTTTCTGCTTTCCCTGAAAGCTATTCACTGTGCAAAATATCCAGGGAAACAGCCAGAATGACAATAGCTGTGCCATCTTCATAGGATGATTTATCTTTTTTCCACTTCCTCCCAAAATTTCATCAGCCTGTAGATAATACAGAAAGATCTGTACACTATAAAGAACAAACTAATTCCACTTCTATAGTTTTAGGGATTTTATTCACAAGTCACATTATTTCTGCTTGGGAAAATCTTTTTGACAAAATAATGTGGCACATTAGCATAGAGGTAGCCATCAATTGTTGGGTCGTTCCTTATTCACTATTCCTTACTTTATCATAACTCAGAATCAGATATAAATATTATTTTTATTATTGTTGGGTTTATGATATTGCTACTGTTTGCAGCAATCTATCACCTAATGTCTTAGTCAAGGACCAATTCTCCATTGTTTTACATACTGTAAAAACAAGTAGGAAAAAGATCTCTTCCTGCTTCAAACATGCATTCAAACGGGTAAAAAAGGAAAACAGAAAGACTACACAGAGAGGAGAAATATAATCACTGAAAGGATGGTTAGCTTGAAAAACCTGGGAGCTTATTTTAAATTTTCAATTAGACAACCTATTAAATGGTTAATGCATATATTTTGTGCTGTATAGTTTCATAAATAAAAATGTCTATATATTATTCAAGATTTTGTAAGGGGAAATTTAAAAGCATGTTGATGGAAAGTTCCTACATTTAAATCTCTATCTCCAGTCCTGTAATAATTTCTCAGTAACATTTTGAGTAGCACTCAAGAATGATTACAGAGACTAAAAGAAAAATAAAATAAAAGTAATTTGCAGCCAGCTTAATTAAAAAAAAAATTTTTTTTTTTTTTTTTTACTTTGCCCAGAAAGCATACAGCATAGTTGCCACTGAATTTTATTCTATTGGAAGGATTCTTACTGGTCTGTTCAGATTTTTCAAAGTGATAAATATGTTTACTTGTACTAAATCAATCCATTGTGAGATCATGAAATTTCTACTCTCATCAAGGAATGAAAACAAGATGAGTATCAACATGTTTGTGCTCTTACAGGTTTAGTGATATGAAAAGATTATTGATAAAATGCTGAAGAATTTATAGCTTTAGAGATGTTTTTTCTCCAAAAGGAATAGAGTAAGAGGAAAAGAGTAGATGGGAATAGCTGAGACAAAGGTTTTTTTCACCGATGCATTAGGTACGTTGGTAAATAAAGTAAAAAACCTAAGTGATATTGAAAAAATGTTATCTCTGTTTAGTCTATGTATTTGGCTTATTTTTTTTCTATGGCAGGTACAAAGGAGAAACAATTTTCCAAGGGTTGCATGCTGTGGGGTTGGGGTTTTTTGACACTTTTCCATAAAGATCATGGTATAATACATTCAATTTGTAATAAATTATATAAGTACCCGTCTCACCTAAACATTCTTATTGTGGACCTAAATGTTGTCTGCGGAAGATGGCCAGAAAGGATTTAACTGAAAATGAAGAAATCTCCATTCACTCTTCCACTGGGAGCTGGATTTAATTGCTTGAGGGGGAAAATCAGGCTTCAACTCTCTCCCCTTATATTTTTGGGTTGACCTATGTTTTTCGTACTTAAATATAGAAAAATGGCCCAAATCTGTAGAGACTATAGTCCAGAGGAAACAGTAGAAGACAAAGAATATAAGTAGCCCTACTTGTCTTACACCTTACCATCCATCCAAATGAACATAAGAAGTGCTGCCAGTTTCTGAAGTAGGCACCAAATTCTGTATTAGTCACATCATAAAATGACTTTATTCCTTTTTCTTGCAGAGGAGAAAGTTCACAGAAAGAAATCGTACTCTATACAGCACATATCTCTTTTGTGAGACAATATTGCAGAGTCTGGGGAGCCCTTAAAGCCATACATAACAACACAATATATTACTGTACTTCAAGATGAATGTGTTATAGATACAGAACTGTTATCTCACCTCTTAACAATTCCATTCTCACCCGCTCACAGGATAGAGGCAAACCGTGGCAGTAAAGACTGCCATATATCAACCCCTGGGTATTTGCAACACCCTAGAGCTTAAAGATCCCATTTTCTTTTGGGAAGTAAGATTATCTTTTTGATCTGTAGCTTTCTTGCATTTTTTTCTTTCTCTATTCCATACTGGAAGGTTCCTGGCACTGCAGTTGTTGAAAGTAAATCCTGTCTTTCTGGACACATTCAGCTAAATTCTTCCTTACGCAGCCCTTGTTTTGGGAGAACCCAAGGGATAAATCTGGTACATAACTATAGATATTTCAATGTTAACTGATAATGAGAAGTCCGGTAGTTTCCAAAATTGCATATAAAAAGCTGGGGTGAAATAAGAAATAAAAATTAAGCAAACTTTCTGAATATTCTTTGCTAGCTAACTTTTGTCTTATGCCCACTTACACTGGCACTTTATGTTTACGCTACGTATGGATATATGGAGTAGAAAACCAGATTTTCTTAAGCAAGGTTCTTTTCTGCGTAACTGTAGAAATAATGGGGAATCTTCAAGCAATCTCTGAGGACTCTGTTTCACTTTCTGTCTCCTTCTCCCCAGCCCACTTCTTCCCTGCAGCTATTAACAACAGAGTGATTAGGGAAAAGAAAAGCAAAAAATGCCCAAATCTTTAAATTTTAATATTATTTAATAAAACATTCTTAGTTAAAAATTTAAATCACTACTTTTGAATCTTTAGTTTTGCAGTTACTGGATTCTTTTACTTTTTTTAATGGCATAAAATATTCAGGCACAAAACGTAGCAACATATAGCTTTGTTATGTTTTTTGCGGATTTTCTTTCCTTCAGGTATAGGAACTCTGTGGTGACTTGAACAATGCAGTACTTCATTTACTTTAGGATACCAAATAAATAAACCTGGACATATGTTATTGATTCAATCTACTCTATTTCATGTACAATTTCTTCAGATAGACCTTGAAAAAATTGAATTTAGGAGCAAAAGTAGCACTACAGACAAGTTTCCTTAAATAACTGTGGAGATCCTATTTCAAACAGATCCAAACACTTCAACTTCTTTCTGAGTATGTCTCAAAATTTAACACTGCACTAACCTCACTGATTGCATGTGGATGTTATCTAACACAGTCTTTCATTAAGTAGTTCCACCAAAAGGACCAGGTAAGATTTAAAATCAGTGCTCCTCCTAGTGAAAACAGTAAGTAATTCTCTTAGAAGCTGGAGTAACATAGTTCATAGAAGCCTATGGAACTCTCTGTTGAATACTGTCAGTGCTCTTGTTGACGTGGTGATATATTCGGTGTCCCACAGTCTGAACCACAGAGTGATACCTTTTATCTCATAAAGGACATAAGTAAACTAAGTGATGCTATTATATGAAGCCAAGAAGCCCATCTTTATCGTTCTTCTTAAACGATTGTTTAATTTGAAAAAATATGTGCGTAAATATACATAACTTGTACTGATAAATCCATACAAGGCTGATAAATCTATTTTCCACTTCAAAAGTTATTCTAAATCTTGTTTCTTTACAGAAAAAAATGAATTTGTTACTCTGAACCAAAGGATACTGGGTCACACTGTGAAGAACTTCAGCAGCAAGTGTGTATCTCAGCTACCATCCATCTGGTTTACTGAACTTCTCTGTAAGGGCAAGCAGGTTGGAGAGCGGGAAGTCTTTTTAATACTGTACTGAGTGTCATAGGGCATCTTTCAAAAATAAAATGGAGTACCTACCTACTACCACCAGCACAGGTCGAAATGAAGGTCATGCAGGGCCTTGCAGAAGAAAATCACTTGACTTTTGTGTTTTCAAGTGAGAAATTCAAGAACAAGAGAACAATACAACTGCTGTCAATAGGTCATAGCTTTGCATGACTTTTTTCATCCATTTAACTACAGCCTTTTAAAATATATGTAAATGACTTGATATGTATAAGAAAGCTTGTTCAACAGAGTGTGAAAGTCTGGTGGAGGACTTTGGAGATACCTCAGTTTAATGTTCTGCAGTCTTGAATTTACATTTAATTATTTTGAAAAAGTAGCAGGTCTTAAAATACCCTGAATGTCATTAAATGGAGCTTTACATAAAGGTTTTGAGGTGTCTCTCAATAAAAGTGCTCCATATTTTTCTACAAAATGCTACAACTGTAGCAACACTATGTTACTAATTTACTTTCGGTCAAACCTGAAGTAGGTAGTTTCATTCTTCCCATGAACTTTTCCTGAACATAAAAGGCCCCCTCTTGAGGAAAAAGGTATAATTCTCTGTTTATAAAATCTCATCGTTGAGACTTTCCTGATCAAAAGAGACAAACCAAGCCAAAATGTTAGGTATGTTGCATCAGTGATGTAAATTATGCACTAAGCATAGAGCAGATATCATCAAATTTAATTAGGGCCTTACTCAGCCGATAGGCTGTCAGATTCAAAAGGTGAAAGTTTGAGCAAGTAAGCTACTCTGCTTCTGAAAAATCAAAATGAAATTATCTTTCTGTAGCCCATTAATAGTGACACTAGAAAGTGAAGGGGGAAGAAGAGAATGTAGCAAAACTCCTCGTTAGAGGATGTTAATCTTCACTTTCTCTTTGCGTGTTTAAAAAATTCATCAATTAGATGACACCAAACAGAAAACAACATGTAATTTAATTTAACAGTAAAAATCCAGATTTTTCATAGTGCAATGGATTGCATTTATCTCTATGGTCTAATTAAAAAGTTAAATGTTAGCATTTTGTTGCTACCTCAACCACAAAATTATGCAGCTTGAAAAATTATAGTTAAGGGGAATCTCAGTGGTTGGTATTTCCAAGTGTGACAAGAAGCAGGTGCTCCCAGGGTTTCCGTTTTCTTGCACTGTCTTTGTCTGCAGTATGAGCAAACACAGAAAAGTATCTATATGGTCTGTAATGCTTGAAGACCCTTGTGTGCAGTAAACAGTTAATAAAACACAGATTTGTCAAGAGCTACCTTGACAACTTAGAAAGTTTGGTTCGCTGTGGAGTAGCTTTATTGCTGCCAAAGTCTGCAGGTGAAATAGAAGGCATAGTAGATTCATGTTTGTTTGTTACTGTTCTCCTCTAACAAAGACTTCTTTTTTCTTTTTTTCTTATTTTTTCCACGTTTTCGTAGTTGATTTTTTAAAAAGTGGTAGAAACGTACTTAGAAACACACATATGAACAAGAACACTGTATTGAGGTAAAATCTTACTTCTACAGAGTGTATTTCTGTGATTAATTTTCAATATGCTGTTGTGATGTGCTTTCTTTGAAACATGGGTCATGTAAATACTGCAAAATTGTAGAGGACAACTAAAATAAACTGTCAATGAAAGTCAAGAGTGCATAATGCCTCAGAATTACCATACAGCATTGCCCAGCTAAGCCAATATGCTGCCTCTAATGATGGACCATCTAAATTATTCAGAGACAGATGCATAAAATTCTGAAACACACAAGGAATAACCTGTCCAAGGGAAAAATATTTCTCTAACTGCTCTCAGCTTGTGGTTAATTTATATCATAGAGCTTCTGGGTATATGTTAATTTTAAATTTTATCATCTAATGCATAATTATGAATTTTCTTACATTCTGTATAGAATTCCTATATGTATCAGTACTCCTCTTGATGTCAGTGTTATCCTGTGGCAATGAATTAAAGTAGTCAATTATATGTCCAGTAGAATCATATTAACTTTTGTCAGTTTTAAATATGTTGCCCTTAACTTTCATTGATTGTTCTAGTTCCCAGTTTACCTTGTCTGTAATAGTTTTATACTATGACATACACATAACAGCATTTTGCTGGTGTATCATCTCAAAATATAGAGTCCCACTCTTGTTTTTTTTCCCTACACTTTACTAGAGCTGATGATGACTGCTTTTGGTATCACTGTTGTGATCCTACTATCAAAAGATAGATAAGAACAAGGCCTTGAACAGTCCAAAATAGCTACAAATCTGCCAAACATGGGCAAGGCATACAATAATATTTATTGCATTTTTTTATTATCAAGTGAGGTGGCAGATAAGATGTAGCAATAAAAAAAAAAGTCTTCATTCTTTTTTCTGCTCCATTTTATATGTAGATTTGTCTTGTTTTCCCTTAAAATTCTAACT
Organism: Psophia crepitans; assembly: GCA_013399095.1. Taxonomy (NCBI): domain Eukaryota; kingdom Metazoa; phylum Chordata; class Aves; order Gruiformes; family Psophiidae; genus Psophia; species Psophia crepitans. Next base: position 38,524 of record VWZZ01001189.1, read on the forward strand.
CCAACAAGAAGAGTTTCATCTTGAATCAAATAGCCTTTTTTCTGACACATTCTGAAATTCAAAAGTTATCTAACTTGAAGTAATGCGTCCAACCAAGGTCTACCTTTAGATGAAGGAAGAACATAGTTACTATAGCTTTAAAAGTATAATAGATTTTCTGCAGAAGGTGGAGCCTAGCTTCAATTCATTCCTGCCTATCCTTCTTCCCTGCTGTTTAAATAGCATGGCAACAATGGGATTAGGTTTGAGATTTATGGAGCAGAAGTTACATTTAAGGGATAAATCCAAGTTTCTTTATTATTACTATCTTATTTTAGGATGCTACATGTAGTGTTTGGAACAGAGATAAAACTTGAATGTCAGAACCTGTTTTTCGTTTTTTAAGCAGAAAAATGCATTTCTAAATCAACACAATAAAAAAGTGTTTTCTAGAAATATAATAGCACTTGTGTTGGTGATTTCTAGGGCATATCTCTGATTATGTTCAATGGGAATCAGTTAAAACAGATTTGTATATTAAGGCTATGCTGAATCTATTTACTGCTGGATTATTGCTGTTGCTAGTTAATTATTGCTATTGTTAACTACATATCGCTGCAAAGTAAGACAATTGTGGACTCGTGTCAAAAAAGTAATGCCTTATTTAAGAAAACATGATATATTTTGACTAGAATATACTGTTAAACAATATTTTTGCTTTATAATACATATGCTACTCAACACTAAAGCACCCTCTCCCTTACCCTTTCCTTCTTCTTTTGTTCTTTTGAACCCCAAAGATTCTTCCACACATCAACACAGATTTTCTCAATTTCCAGTCTGACTGTTAGGTTCATTGGTAGTTGTCTGACAACAAGTGCTTTGCCATTTGGGGAAAAAAAAAAAAAACCAACAAAAACATTCTCATACGTATGACTAATGGCTTGACGTTAGTGGCCTCAAGTATAATAGTTTATGGTTAAATATAAACAGTTGAACAAGTAGAGAACTCATCTAGGGTTAAAAGACAGGTTCAGAGTCTTTGGTCCTTCTGCTTCTAGTCAAGCATTTTAGCGTTAAATTTCCACACATCCAGACAGTAGCCTGGCTTCCCAGCAGTTGTTATTCCATGAGTACCCTTGCTATCATTGGCTCCCTCTAGAAGTGTTCTATTTTACACAAAAAGATTAAAGCTTGACTGAACTAATGTCAGACACCTGGAGTGTCTACTATAGAGAATTCTCTCTAGAGAGTACTAAATTCAGGAAAATGAAAATTCTGACTCTGTCCCTCTCAGGACATGCAAAATATGCAAATCATTGTAGGTAATTATTCAGATGTGCAACACATATGCAGAAGGTACAGACAGCTTCTTTCTAGCCACACACATACTTTTACCCTATTGTAAAATAGGGTTTGCTTGTTCTTTCAGTGAAACCAAACAATAAACCTCTCATTTTTCCTAGTTACAGAGGCACATGGTAATTACTATGGAGCAACTGAAATATTGTAAATTGGCACCCCTATTCAGTGTGAAGTAATTGTTTACATATCTGTGCCCTGAAACTAAAACTGGGCAGGTGGCTGCAGAAATATCAACATAGTATTTGATTTTATAAATGTTGTCTAAATCAGTATACTCCAAACCTGGATACTATCATTGCTGCAAGATTAGATGGTACTAACACTAAAACACCCTGACCCTTGGTGGAAAGGATGAAAAATCTGAAGAAACTGCAAAATTGATGTGCTGCAAGATACGGTATTAACTAAAGTAACAATAAATCTGTCAGCTGCTAATCTGGTCCTGTTAGTAGTGTACAGTTTCTCTACCAGTAACCAAAACCATGGGGAGTACTGAAGAATACTGAGAAGGTTCAGTCTGCATTCTGAACCATAAAGAAAACTAGAAAGTACTTATTTATTTAGAGACCACATGCTGTCTGAAAAGAACTGTATTGCCTGAGTTGTTTTTGAGTTAAAAGAACACATGTGGTTACAGATATTGCTACAACCTAGATCAGACTGACTTTCAGGGACATGGAGCAGCAAGGCAATACTCTTCTGATAAACTCAGGAATATATCACGAGCGTCTGAATTTATCTCAGAACATGCTGATGATTACTGTCATTTCAACACAGTCCAAGAGCTTTGGATCTAGGAAGACTGTCTTTGTAATACTCTCATCTCTTCCGGATAATAAGACAAACAAGCTGGATTTAGCCAGCTCAGTTTTATGCATATTTTATGTAGATTTATATTTATAACTTAGTGATCCCTTCTTGTTAATTGAAATAAATGAGTAATTCTTCATGAAAGCTGTCTGACCATTTTGTAGTGTCATCCTGCAATGAGAACAATCATGTTATGGGACTACATATCTGAGCTAATGGCCACTGATATTCATGATGAGTAATGAAATTCAGTGTCTGAAAGCATCCTAATTATCTCCTTTTTAAAATATTGAAAAGGCAGCAGGCTAGATCTGTGGTAAAGTCATACACCATTTATTTATTACAAGACTACAAACAGGACTTTTATAGTAACTAAAGGCAACTGCCCATCAAAATTTTTTTGTTCCTCTGATTTGTTAAATGGCAATTCTGATATATACTGTCAAGGATTGTTCATCGCAAAAAAAAATGTTGAAATTATGCTTGGGATAGAATACTCACATTTGACAGAAGGTCAAAAGAAAGAAAGTTTCCACATACCTTTAAGAGCAAAAAATAGTGAAACTCTGACTTGCAGACAATGCAGTAGTAAACATGACATAAAACTAGTAAAAACAGGTCAGTAACCACTTACCAGAATTTAATACCTGGGCTACCAATTTAGTTCAGATAAACTCTAGCATAGAGAGTGAAAACATTTCAGTTACAAAAAAAAAAAAAGTGTAAATGTTAAAAAAACTGTGAAACTTTAAAAAAAATTCTTCAGAAGTGAAAAACCAAAATATTTTTAGAAGAGTCTGAGGAAAGCCCAGAGTGCTGATACTTGCAAAGAATGTGGAGAAATACTGCTATGACCCAAGATACTCGACTGAGTTTCAGAAAGGAAAATAAATAAACAAATAGAATCCCCATCAAATTAAAGAAAGAGGGATCTAGAAAGGATGCAGAGGTAGTCAAAAGTAAGTAATGGCTTTGAAAATTAAGGAGGAAAGACACTCATCTACAACACCATAAACTATGCCCCTTCTAACATCCTGGTGCCTCCTCTTGTAATTTGACACTTCTCTCCTGTAATCCATATCTTCTACTGAAGATAACCTCATTCTTTTGAGAAAATTTGAAGTCTGAGAATAAGGAAAAAAATAAATTCTCTTATTCACTGGTTGTAGAAATTCAAGTTTACTTATGTTCTGAGATGTTCTGAATTGGCGTTATGTCTTCCTTTCAATAGTTGAAACAGCCTGCAAATCAAGCGGCATTAATTAGTCTTCACCATGAATTCAGAGTCCTCCTTTCTTTAAATCTGCAGGAACTATGTTTCCACAGCTCTAACATAATGTTATTTCTTAGTCCACAAACTTCCAGTACAAATCCTGTTGCAGAAGTCAGGAGACCACAATGCTCTTTTCAGTGTTAATATAATGTTAAAAAAAAAAAAGGTCCTTATTGACTATTTAAATGTTCTTTCAATAACATTTCTTCAGCTATTGGGAATACATTTCATTAAAATATAGCGTAGTTAACACACCTATCAAACCCAAAACATCTTGTTTAGCACTAAATTTGTTTGGTCTCAAAGTATAAAAACATGTGTTTCATCTTTCAGATAGTGGCCAAATAATGGTAGAAGAGGCTAGATAGAAGAATGGTTAGGTTTATGTTCCTTTCATTCTACTATTTTTACGTAACTAGGCTATAACAAGTTATTAAAGGAAGAATGTTTGTAATTTCACAAGATCCAAGGGACTGGGGAATCTTTAATAAAATAATGTTTTCTTCTTTTGTTGAAGTAAAAGAGTATAGCTGAGAATGTTCATTACACATCATTTAAACAGTAATGACAAAACTGGACTTTGCAAGGGGAATACAACTGCCATTCCAAAAAACATTTAAATTATCGCTGTTTCAGTGATTATAGTTTCTGCACTCTGTGCATTTCCATTGTTTGTCTTTACAGTGTCAAAACTACAAATTTTCTAATTAGTGCATCATCAGTATTGTATTAAATAGAATTTTAATAGCTTTACAAAGCAGGCATTACTTTGCAAAGTCTTAAAACTTTGTACCTGACAGTAATAGGACAGATTTGTAGAATTCTGAAAAGCTGATATTTAAAAAGCACAGGGGGAAAAAAAAAGAAGATACATAAAACCCCATCCCAGTATGAGAGAAAATAAGGATTAGGAAGGAATATATTATCATGTTACTGCAGGATCAGGAAAACATATCTGGTTGTGATAGTTTTCCTCAATCACTCTTTATATGGTTGTCCCTGTTGTGCAGGGACTCTGCTTAGTCTGCTGCCCAGTTTGTACAATTCGATCCTTTGCTAGTCTATACTAGAAGAACTTTCTATTACTTTCCATTTTTTTGCCTGGCTTTTTTTTTTTTTT
>VWZZ01001189.1:63537-110645 GCA_013399095.1 Psophia crepitans
ATATATATATATATATAGCAAAAATCAAAGCAGAAACAGCTTCCCCACTACTCCTCACCCTCCAAAAGAAATCTCAGGCTATGACAGATCCTCATAAGTGTGCAAGATACAGCAATGTTAAGAACAGGTACTACTTGTCTTTTATTATCTGTTCTGTACTAAGTTGACAGCTTTAATAAAGAAAGTATTAGACCTCCTGAGAGACCGGGTATTCAATCTTGAGATAATTTCACAAAATTAGGTTTTAAAATATTTATTTTTACATTGGAACAACAAGAAATACTTTAAATGCAACTGAGAATCAGTTTTGTCAGAATATCCATTTTCAGGCTGAAAATATTACCTTTTAAATTCAATTTCTTTTGGTCTGTCTCTGTTGCCTTTGGATTCTTGTTTTGTACTCTCTTGAGAAATACTAGGGTATTGACACTTTTCCTAAGAAATCATCCTGTTTACAATTCTTGTTGAAACTGTTATGTCTCTGTAAAATACATCAGCTTCAATAAAATTTCAATTTCCATCCCAGCCTAAGTAGCTTAACAGCTTTAGTGACTGTGTGGCAGCAGCAAAACTTGTTTCCCCAAAACTCCCTGCCTTGCCTCAAAGAACCTTTGTGCTATTCTTTAATATGGAGACAGTCTGACAGGAAAAAAAAAAAAAAAAGAGCCTTTCCAAGGTTTGGCATAAAAATATTTTGGCCTCTGAAAATTTAACTTCTAATATATTTTTAAAGTGAGAATTTTTTTGACAGCTGGGGGTTTGTTTGTTTCATAAAATCATAGAACAGCCCAGATTGGAAGGGACTTTGAAAGATCATGTGGTTCAACATTTTGTGGGAAAAGAAACCTAGATGAGATTATCTAACGCCACATACAATGACACCATGAAAATCTCCAATGATGGGTATCCCACCATGTCCATGGAAAAGTTGTTTCAGTGAAGATTGTTCTCACTGTAAAAAATTTCCTTCTTCTGTCGAGATGAAACCTCTCCAAATGGAACTTGTACCTGTTGTCCCTTGTCTTCTCCATGTGGCTCCTTTTGAAGAGAGAGCCTCCATCCTTTTTGTAGCTGCCCATTAACTACTAGAATATTGTGATGCGGTTCCCCTTGAGCCTTGTCTTCTTCAGGGAGAAAAGACCAAACTTCTTCAGTCTTTCCTCATCATGCTGGTTTCCAGCTCTTTGATCATCTTTGTGGCCCTTTTTGTGACCCTTTACAGCCTGTTCACATTTTTCTTGGACTGTGAGGACCAGAACCGGCCGCAGTATACTCCAGGTGTCACCTGAGTAGCATGGATTAGAGTGGGATGATCACATCTCTATCTCTGCTAGTAATGACCCTGCAGATGCAGCCCAGGATCTCATTTGCCTTTGTTGCTGCAACACTGCACTGCTGACCCATGCTCAGCTTGTTGTCCACCAAGACCTCCATGTCCTTTTCACCAAGGCTGCTTCCCAGAGACATGGTTCCTAGTCTGTACTGGGATCTTTGAATATGTTTTCTTAGGTGTAGGACTTTGCAATCATCTTTGTTAAACTTCAAACTGTTCTTCCAGCCTGTCCAGGTCGTCTGCCTTTAAGATGGCTTTCCCTTTTAGTATATCCACCTCACCAAACAGTTAATGCCATCAGCAAATGTGCTGAGAGGGGTTTCAATCCCATCATCCAGACCATTTATGGAAATGTTGAACAGCGTGAGGCCCAGTATGAGTACCTGGGGTATGCTCCTTGTGACAGATTGCCAACTTGAATAAAGGCCATTGATCACCACCTCTGAGTGCAGCCTGTTAGCCAATTTCCTATCCACCCAAACTGTAACTTGTTAGTGTCTTTGGTATTTAGTTAAATTAGCCTGTACAGTATCAAAAAAAAATTATTTTGTATCTAGGAATATGTCAAAGAGAAACTTTGCCTGAGATGTGCCTATAAACAAAGTATATGATTCTTTCGTTTGCTGGTGACGATGATCCTGGAAGGCTTACACAGCCCTAGAATGTAACTCATAACAATTATTGCAAAGTTACTGTATTGGAAAATCTTACAAGAGAGTGGAGAACAAAAGGCACATTTTCAAGCATTAATGAGAAAATATTAGCAAAGCTAAATGTAGGTTTTCATGTTCCATTATTAGATAAAAATATTTTTACTATGTTAAAACTACACTAATTTAATTTTGTGTAAATTATATTTAAAGTAATAAAGTGATTTAGCATTACATATGTTCCGGAGTTTAAGCATATGTTTTAAATCTCATAGTCTTTCCCTAAGAGCTGATGAGAACATCTATGAAGTACTCTTATTAGGTACTAAGACTAGTGTCTATATGAGATGAGGACATTCAGAGACCTGCTGAATAAAACCTGAATGCTCAAGACTGTGCAAAATTAAGTTTTGCAATCATGTAAAAACCCTTTCTTCTAGAGCTGTTTGAAAATCATTTATAGCACTACCAGCAAGATTAAATTTATGAAAGAGGAACTAGATAAAAAAGTTAAATAATATTTTGGTTTTCACTGAAAACTGAATTAAAGGGAAAAGAAAAACCCATACCTTTTGCTAAAAAAACCTCAACAAAACACCTGAACAAAGAAACAAAAAAAACCCCCAAAACAACAACAACAACAACAACAACAACAACAACAACAACAACAACAACAACAACAACACAAACCAACCAACAGAAGATTATTAAGGAAGAAAATGTATTTTCTGGGTCATTTTGGTTGTTTATTTTGTTTTAGGTTTTTTTCCCTAGAAGACAATTTTATTTTCAAAAAGCTTAACATGTCTTTAAAATCTTATTTTGATTAAAGTTTTTAAAGTAGAGGTCTTGCAATTTTCAAGTATTTTCATATTTGCATCTTAATATATTTTATTTAAACTTTCAGCTTTTATCATTATTACACTTCACTACACTAAGGCGAAATCTTGTTCATTCTATTCCTGTTTATGTATATGAAATAAAGTTATTAGAGTATTAATAATGAACTGTTGGTTCTTTAGGATTTTGCTGAGTCAAAAGACCTGAAAAATATATTACACACAGCTGCCTACGTAAGCACATATGGAAATTATATTCAAAAGTGTTTAAAATAGAAGAAACAAAACGGAAACCAAACCACACATTATGTCTTACAGACATAAATTTCAACTGCTTTCCTTCAAGAATTTGTCATCTCTACATAATTCTTTACTCCATAGGTTTGTGGGTTTTCTCTCTCTCTTTTTATTTTCTTTTCATGTGAACTGGTGAGAATATGGAATTTTGTAGTTTATATTGCAGTCTAGCAGGCTAACGCCTTTTTAGACCAGCCCTTGAAGTCTGACAAAAGTATGTGCACTTGAGGCTTACTTTTAAGTAGTTATGTTCACTTTATATGACCATAAAGAGGATCCTTTTTCTGTACAGAAGCGCAAGTAAGAGTTACAGGACAGTCACAGGGATAGGTGCTCTCAATGGTTTCATGGCTTAGGCCATCTAAGTTTCTTGAGATAGCAATGGTGATATGGGCATATCACCACTGCATGTTTTCTGAAAAACTATGAAGTATGCACAGAGCTTTAGTAAACAGAAATTTTCACTATAAAAGATATGCCTTTTAAAACTACGGATATTCTCTTTCTTTTTTTTTTTTATTAACATTAATGTAGATTCCAGTTATATTGTAATAAACTCTTGATTTATTAATTGCAATTACTTCATTCGAGTTAAACTCTTCTAGAATTTTTAAAAGTTAGAAAAATTAATCAGCTGAGGAATGCATGACCAGATAAGCCAATCAGATAATGTTTGCTAGAAAGTTAAAAATGCATGGCAAATAAGTCAAGAACATCAAGAGCCTTGACAAACTGACTTGGACTTATAGTCCTTCCACCTTACAATTTAGGTAATCTATTTACTGTAATACAGTAAGAAAAACCCTTAAGATCCCTGTGATAACAGCAGCAATAGCTTACAAGGGAAAGTAATGTTAGTGAAGTATTTAATGTATTTCTAGCTGTCTTTAGTGCAATATAACAGCTGGAAACAAGGAGGAGAGCTGCCATCCTGTGACCAGACAGCTCTCCATGGGACAACATCCAGTGATCCATGGTTCACTGGCAGTCCACAGACTCCAGTTTGCCTTAGGAAATGAATGACTGGTCTCATTATCCTGGTAAATGCCTCAGGGTAATGTAGAGACAAAGAATCATTCTCTTTAAGCAATGCACTTTGGGGAAAATACCTGTAACTGGAATGCTTCACAGTTCTGAGGAATTCCTTTCCTCAAGAGACTGCCTCATTACCTTAGTGACTGTACTGTTGCTGAATTCCCAAGGAGCCTGAGCTGGAGCATTGATAAGGAGAGAGTAGTGAGGAATCAGGACCCTGTCCCTTTGAAATTCAACCCTTTACTATGAGTAAAATGGACAACATGTAGTGAATTTCAGGGCTTATTATAAAATTATTCTTTCAAAACTACAGCAAAAACACACATGTAAAAAGGGCTAGATTTGCAAGGGTATCAAATTATTTGAAGAAAAAAAATGTTACTTGCTTCTATGCATAAAAAGTTTGTAATTTTTCTTCCTGAGAGAAAAGCTTGTGGAACAACAGCACTTCTAAAATGTTAATTTTACTAAAATTGTGTTATATATGTCTATAAATGAAAGCTTTCACATTAAAAGTCTGAGTTTGGCGAGTTATGCAGGAGAAAAACCGAAAAGCTTATTTTAGAACTTTGACCAAAAATTCTCCCACCTTGGAGTGTGGAGGCTGAGGCTTAAACATGAGTAGCTATCCATACTTGGAAATAAAGACATCAGAATTCTTTTTAGCTACATCTCTGAGACCCTGATTCCAAGATTCTCCTCATCAATTTTACACTAAGCAAGAGAAAGACCCTTATAGGAAATGTGAGCTCGTACTTACCCCCATATTTAAACAAACAAACAAACAAACAAACATATTCCAATACAGGTGTAAAAACAGACATTTTTTAATGCAAGCCACAGATCTATTTCACTTTTGTTCGTAACAGAGCCTCACTATTACTTTCCAAATTTTCATATCTCAGGCATGGAATTAGCCGTAATGATTTAAAGAAGGAATATGCCAATGAGAATGGATGAGTAGGTAACCTGTTAGTTATCTGTAAAGATGTTAAGAACAGATCCATTGCTGCATATAAAATCAGGTTTATCACACAGGTTCTGTAGGATATTTTTGAATACAATGTGATACATATTCATGATATGATAATTTGTAGTCAAGAGTCATGTTTTTGGGGTTTTTTTGTTTGTTTTTGTTTTTTCTTTTCTTTGTTCTTAGTAAACTGTACAGGCACTTAGAAAGGAAAATTCAGCCATTCTTTATAATACTCTTTCATTGCTGCTCCCCTCCCACGTACCCCAGGCCTTCTAAGCTGCCTTGGGTGAACTGGCAACTAAGATCTCAGGTAAAATCTTTCTGGTTATAATCCCTGCTGTCACTGAAATAACTTCCTAGGACCTAACTCTTAAGAGCATTTGTCATCCCATACTAAAGAGTACTTGCCAATGTAGTTGTTGAAGCAAGCTGCAGGCCACTTCAATGTAACAGTTCAATTCAAAAACCTAAATAATTTCTCAAATTCTAGACACATTCCCAAGCTACCGAATTATGGAACAAGCAAAGAGTTTCTTCCCTCCACTTCCTTGCTAAGAACAGATCATTATAAATGAGGATTAAGACTCATGTGTCCAAACTCCAGATAAGCAAACTGTCTTGTAATTACTGAAATGAGATGTAAATCAGTAATCACACACTAAAAGCTCTTTCAGACAGTATAGATGATTCGTTGCTTTTGTTTTAAAACTTAAATATTAGATTGTCTGAAGTCTCTGAGCTTGATAACTGAGTTTTTCTTGATTTGTGGAACCTAGGATTAGAATCTAAAATCCTTATTTCTCATTAGTACCTGCTGAGATAGCCCTCTGAGGCCACAGTCAAGTTTCAGCTACCTTTTGCCTGACTCAGATGTCCCTTCCACTCAGCGGAATCACTGCTACTGTGATTTCCCATTATGGGAGCCAATCTTGTTATTATGTCTACAGGAACACCTGGGTAGCAAAGTCAACATTATGTGTTTCAGTTTGGAAGGTGGATCTCTAATTTTTAGGCACTACGTCTCTAAGTGTCATAATGTTTAATCTATTTGTTTGCATTTCAAGGAATTCAGACCTAAAGACACTACACAGAAATATGGTGAAATATATGCACAGTAACATCTATAAAGTCCAAGACCATACAGAAAAGAAGTGCTTTAATTTGGACTGCAAAAGTTTCAAAAGATAAATGTTTCTTTGTATCCTGGATAATACATTAGGAGAAAGGAGAATTAAAAGGCTCTGGTGTTCAGCTATGCCACTCCGCAATCTGAGAGATCATACTCAGTTTGAAATCTGCAACAATTCCAATCCAGTAACAACCATCAGTGTAAGGACAAGAAATAAACTGAGAAAAGTCAAAACTCCTTCTCTACCTCTGAGTTTTAGGAAAGCTTTTTGTGCCTTCATATCTCTATGAATCTGTGAGAAACCTGAGTACATGCACATATCTTTGAGAGAAAACACTGTCTTTCATAATTCTCTAAAAGTTCACTGCAAACACTCATGCCTTTCATCTGTACTAAAGGTCTATCCTGGACTTAAATGCTGTTGTGGAATTTCTATAGATGGGTTTATTAATAAACTTTGAGTTAAATCTTTGTATATTTAGTACTATTGTGTGTGAAGAGGAGGGAATTAAGAGCATAAAAGTAGCTGTTTGACATAAAAACAAACTGTTAATCTGCTGAGAAACCATCCTTATGTCCATAATTTCTATATAGTGAATTCACAGTTTACCCCAGGCTACCTTGTTCAAAGAGCAAAGACCCAAGCAGACATCGCATCCTTCAATTGCAAGACTGTAACTATAATGATTGCTAAAGGTTATCTGAAGTTTAAGAATAATATAAAACATTTGAATTATTTAGAAAACTTGGATACTTATCTCTGATTTTGAACATTAAAGGTTATCAGAAATCAGGAAATATTAGGGTGCATCTTAATTTGTTTGAAACTAATTCAGTAGTATTACCACAGCAAGAACAGGAATACAAAAAACCCCAGAACATTACCTATTTAGAGTATATGGTACTTTTCCAGCCTGCATTGATTGAAGAATTTAGACTAATTGTCAACATCAGATTTTCAAACCTTTATATATAAGAAATGAGTTGATACAGACATCCTCTGTGGAAATCAGGGCCTATTGAAGATCGCTGTGATCTTTTCAATTGGAAAACTCTGATGTATATAAAACAATTCTTAAGTGTTTCCTAGCAGCAGGATAAAATTTCAGATCAAAACCAGACGGATTTGGGGCTGCCATGTATCTGGATTCTTCTTTGGTTAGAGAATAACCATTTGAGAAATATGGACTGGATAAGAGTTTCCGAAGTGCCATGTAAATTTTCAAATGAATTACTGATTTAGTTCTGTTTTAAAAAGCTCTTCTATTAGATCTATTTAATTTGAATAGATAATCAAAGAATAATTATAACACAGAACAGAGACCTTCCTCTTCCAGAAATCTAAAAAGTGCCCTAGATATTGAGCTATTCTAAGAAAGGTTTCTTGGAAGGCTTTTTCACAGCAGAATTCTGAAATCTTGGTTGCCTCCCAATGGAAAACAAGAAAGTGTTTAAAATCTATTCACCGAAAGAAAAAATATCTCCTGCTCAGCTCTACTAAAATTTAATACAGTTGTCTTTTATAGTTTCTTAAAGTGAACTGGAGAACTGTTTGGACTGAGAGTATTATGAAAATTCCATAATCGGCACAAATTTCCAAGTGTCAAATTTCTCGCCAATAATTCTGTAGTTCACAATTAAATTAATATCCTCTGCTCAAAAAAATGACAAGAAGCCTATAACTCATTCAGAATTTCTTTGCCTTCCAACTCACTGATGATTTGCAGAGTGTACATGTTTTTAGTTTAAGCCATATATTTCAGTGTCAAAACTATTCCAGTGTCATTCAGACAGGTCTTATCTTACCAGTGAGTATGTTAAGATAGAAATTAAAAGAGTCATAGTGTTCAGAAATTTTGTGATTCATTCTTCTATTCAGTGAGTAATACTGTCTCTGGATTAACTGCTGCCTTGAAATATAACAAATATCATTCGTGAACATGTGGGCAATCACCAGCCACATGAAGTCTAACAAGAGCAAGTGCTGGATTCTGCACCTGGGAAAAGGCAGCCCTGGCTGTACATACAGACTGGGGGATGAGACGCTGGGAACTTGGGGGTCTTTGTTGACAGCAAGTTGAACATGAGCCAACAGTGTGCCCAGGCTGTCAGGAAGGCCAACCATATCCTGGGGTGCATCAAGCACGATATTGCCAGCTGCTATAGGGAAGTGATTGTCCCACTCTACATTGCACTGGTGCGGCCTCACCTCGAGTACTGTGTGCAGTTTTGGGTGCTACAGTACAAAAAGGACATAAAACTATTGGAGAGTGTCCAAAGGAGGGCAGCAGAGATGGTGAAGGGTCTAGAGGGGAAGACGTATGAGAAGAGGCTGAAGTCCCTTGGCTTGTTCAGCCTGGAGAAGTGGAGACTAGCGGGGAGACCTCATGACGGCCTACAGCTTCCTCACGAGGGGAGCGAAGGAGCCGACGCTGATCTCCTCCTTCTGGTGGCCAACAACAGAACCTGAGGGAATGGTGTGGAGCTGCGACAGGGGAGGTTTAGGTTGGAGATCAGCAAAAGATTCTTCACTGAGAGGATGATCAGGCACTGAAACAGGCTCCCCAGGGAAGTAGTCACCGCACCGAGCTTGACTGAGCTAAGAAGCGTCTGGACAATGCTCTCAGTCATCTGCTCTGATTGGGCTGGCCCTGTGTGGAGCCAGGAGCTGGACTCGATGATCCTTATGAGTCCCTTCCAACTCAGGATATTCTATGATTCAATGTGAACCAAATGCTGAAGTGTTTTCTTACTGTTGCTGTTTACAATGCTTTCACTCTGATACTGCAGGATGAATGTAAGATAATATATAGTGGTTTAAGGTTACCACTTGTCTTGAATTACTTGGGATTACAACAACAGTTAGAGAAAACAAGAATTTTACAGAACAGTTCACAAACTACTAATAAACACGATAAATTGTAACTTTGCAGGTTTTTAATAACATAGCATAGTTCAGTTGGAAGGTACCTAAAACTGTCATCTGACCACATCAGTTCTTCAATTGCCAAAGTTAAAGCATATTATTAATGGCATTGTCCTAATGCCTCTTAGAAACTCACAGGCTTGGGGTATTGACCACTTCTTTAGGAATCCTGTTCCAGTGTTTAACCACTCTCTCAGTAAAGAAATGCTTCCTAATATCAAGTCTGAACCTCCCTTGATGCAGCTTTGAAGCATTCCCATGCATTCTGTTACTGGATACCAGAAAGAAAAGAGCCACACCTCCCTCTCCACTTCCCCTCCTCAGAAAGCTGTAGGGAACAATTATCCAAATTTGGCAACCAGTCAGATCCACAAGCAAGATACAGCAAATAGGATCCAAGAGACCATAAATAACTGTAGTAGTTCTAATATATAACATAATATGTATCATTAGTCATGTGCCAGAGGAAGACAAAATGTCCCCTTCCTTTCCCTCAGACTTGGCCTGAAGGATGAAGATGGAGGAATCTTTTTTCTCTGTTTAGTATGCTGCTTCTCCTGAAGATATATTACAATATTCTTTGGAAAAGCCAAATATGAATATGAAAGGAACTATGCATCAGCAAAATATTTCACTGTCAAAAGACAAAAGGGGAAAGGAGAAAGTGTACATCATTTTCACAGTCTCGTCTTCTGTTCAGCTATCTAAGGCACACTGGAGTTAATTAGGCTGTTTTCATGAGTGAGTTGAGAAAGGTGGCTCGCAGAGGGTATGGGTTTAGAAATGTTATTAAGTTTGGATTCATGCTGGCTTTCTTGGTTATGATGTGCCTTTCTAAAGCTTTAGTTTCGAACAAAATTGGAATTGCAGCCACAGCAATTGCAGGAACAGATTTCCAAGTGCAAAACAAAGTCTTGCCCTTCCCTTCTCACAGCTGCGTGTTTGCTGGCTCTAGTACTGTATAACTGTGAAGTGAACAGAGATGCAGAAAAAATAAAAAGACCAGCAGCACAGTCTTCAGGCAACTGATTGGGAAACAAGACTGTCTAAGGAAAATCTGGAAATCCATGGCTAATATTCCTTTAAAATGGCTAATAATAAGCCTTGAAAAATTGAGTTAGCACTGACCCACTGCAGAGGAAAAAAAATGGATAAAAAGTAAGGATTTATGGAGGAACTGACAGGCTCCCATCTCCTTGACAGGATGATGGCATTTCTTATACATATAGCTTTACACTAGGGAATGTGTAGGACTGTGCCGAGCACCCATGCTGACCACAAACTGACCACAGGCACTGAGTGGTGCTAGCACAGCACTGAGCGTGTGGGAGACAGCAGCTGGCCAGAGACAATGAAGGGACAGGGGTGATCTCAAAACTATGGTTGCAAATTCAGTGGCCCTGTACTTGCTGGCTGTGCCAGAAAGGACAGGAGTCACACAGCAGTCTGAACCATTGTGACGTGGAAAACCATCTCTGAGGTGATGCTTCCTGTCCTATGATTCTAATGGGGATTATTTCGGTCCCTGTACATATCAGGGCTACTGTGGCTGCAGAGATTGCAGATACACTTCTGCCATCCTTTCCTCCAAATGAGCCTGTGTCTGCTTGCTGACTCCTGAAGGAAGTAACAGTCATGATCAAAACATTCAGATGGCTATGGAGAATATATTCACTAAAGTCTAAAACAGAAAAGAGAAGGGAAAAATAGAATTGAAAAGTAAGTCATGCAAGACACTATAACTGAATGAGACAGATGCATGCTGACACTCTTCTGTGCCTCAACCTGACTATTTGCCTACTGTTCTGACATAGCCGACAGTCACAATCAGAACAAAGTTGGCCAGATCTGAAGCAGCTATGGCCAGGAAGCCATACAACTGTATTACCTCAAGCTCGTGTATCTTGCCTCTCTACAAGGCTGATTAGCTTGGGCTCAGCATCTGATGCTCAATGTAGCCCAGACAGTAAGACTTCAGGGCATGCACAGTAGCAAAATTTCAAATGTTTAGATGAGATTTCATGTAAATGCTTATGCATCCCAACTGCTGCTTACCATTTTTGGAAGGTTTTTCTTGATTTCTCTGTGGGACATATGCACCTAAATCCACCTAATTTGTACTTTTATTGCTCTGTGCTGCTTGGAATTATCTATAGCAATTTGTTTATAGCCTTTAACTGTGCTGTATGTCATCTGAAACATAAGAATATAGTTTTGAGGTTGTAAAGTAGGTACATAGCACATAAAACAGTCCATGAAACACTTCTTGACCTTGCTTTGAACAAGCTACATCTGGAACTTGAATCACTGTAACTGAGTCAGTAACAGCCGTTAGAGTACTCAGTTGGGACATCAGTTTCTTCCTAAGTGTTTCTGAGATTCAAAAACTACAGCGTTAACTTCTTTCCGTGATTTTGGATCCAAGTGATAAGATGACTGTGGTTCAGCTGCTGTGTCATCTTAAAACAACCAGAGTTGATAGTAGAATATCCAATCCATGCATTTGTATTAGGTTCAAATATTTAAAGTAGATATGAGCTTTTCTGAGCTGCTAATGTCACAAAAACATTAACGACTGATATTTTTAAGCAATTGAAAATGAACAAAATCATTTCTCAAAGTGGAAATTTTAGTGCAATTGTGATATGCTCTGAATAATATTTCCTGAAGCAAGTGATCAGAAAATGGCAGTTAATTAGCATATCAAATATGAAAGAGAAGCTAAGTTTCATTGTACTGGACAGTGAGGTGGGTAGAGAACTGGCTGAATCACAACCCGGAGGGTTGTGATAAGAGGCGCAGAGTCTAGTTGGAGGTCTGTAGCTAGTGTGGGCCCCAGGGGTCAGTGCTTGGTCTGGTCTTATGCAACATATTCACAAATGACCTGGATGAGGGCACAGGGTGTTCCCTCAGTAAATTTGTTGATGACACCAAGCTGGGAGGGGTGGCTGACACACGGGAAGGCTACCCAGCCATTCAGTGAGATCTTGACAGTTTAGAGAGATGGACAAAGAGGAACCATGTGAAATTCACTAAGGGCAGGTGCAGGGTCCTGCACCTAGGGAAGAACAACCCCAGGCACCAGTACAGATTAGGGGCTGACCTGCTGGGAAGCAGCTCTGTGGAGAAGGACCTGGGAGCCCTGGTCAACAACAAGCTCTCCATGAGCCAGAAGTGTGCCCTTGTGGCCAAGAAGGCCAATACTGCATCAAGAAGAATGTGGCCAGCATGACAAGGGAGGTTATCCTCCCCCTGTACTCTGTCCTGGTCAGGCCACATCTGGAATATTGTGTTCAGATCTGGGCTCCCCAGTTGAAGAAANGCACAGGAAGTTCCATTTAAATATGAGGAAAAATTTCTTTACTACGAGGGTGACGGAGCACTGGAACAGGCTGCCCAGAAAGGTTGTGGGTTCTTCTTATCTGCAGCTATTCAAAACGCACCTGAACATGATCTTGTGCAACCTGCTCTAGGTCATCCTGTTTTAGCAGAGGGGTTGGACTAGGTAATGTCTAGAGGTCCCTTCCAACCCCTACCAATCTGTGAATCTTTGGATCGGTATTAAATCTGGGACCATACAACGTCATGGAGTCATTTGCCAAAGACACAAATTTGATTTAGTAAAAACGTGAGTGTATCATTAGTGGGACATTTTTATTTTATTTAGCTTCTTTTCATCCACAGTAGCTTTTCAGGAAACAAACCATCTTGCTTAGTTCAAAATTTGTTAGACTCTTCCTATATCTGCAATATATCTTGTGGTCAGTTCTTGCCACTGCAGAAATATATTTAAATTCTATTTTTGAGGTTGCATTATCATGGGGAAACATCTTTATATGACTTGGAGTTCAACTCAGAACCAAATTCCTAGTTTGTCATGGGTTTTTTAATTTTTGGGTTTTGTTTTATTTTTCTTTTCCTGATATGGCTCAATTGCAGCTGAAAGCTCCTCAAGGGAATAATTTATAACAACTTTCCTCCTAAATACTGGATCATATATAGTCTAAAATAAAGTGTTTTGAAATTTTCCACCTATTGTGAGAAAAAAAAAGGGAGGAGGTTGCAAATTCTCCATTCCTCAGCTTCTAATTTGAACCTCAGTGTTTCACAGAAGCCAAATATGGATTAAAATATCCTCTCATCTCATGTCTAGAAAGTATAGAAAAGCTTTATGAACTTGCCAAGAAGCTGAAGCTGCCAAACACTGTTTGAATTTGATAGAATTCATACTGCATTATAAACTGCTATTTGTATGATAGTGCCTATCAACTGTTATCATAGAGACATGGAAGAGAAGATCAAAGACCTTGAGATCAGATATAGCCCAAAATGGCTTTGAACTCACTATACACTTGTGAGTCTTCCTGCATCTTTAAGTCTCATCTGCAAAAAGTATAGCATCAAACAGTATACAACCTATTTAATAATGTATTTTACAGCTGAAATATCCTTATTAGAAAAATTTCCTAATGTTGTTTAACCCCAGTAGGCAGATAAACCCCCAACAGCTCACTCTCCCTTAGTGGGATGGGGTAGAGGATTGGAACGGTAAAAGTAAGAAAGATAAAGACAGTTTAATAGGTAAAACAAAAGCTGCGTCCATAAGCAAAGCAAAATAAAGAATTCAGTCACTACTTGCCATCAGCAGGCAGATGTTTAAGAATTTCCAGGAGAGCAGGGTTCCATCATGCATAATGGTGACTTGGAAAGACAAACACCATAACTCCAAAGGTCACTCCTTCCTTTTTTTTCCTTGCAGCTTTTATTGCTGAGCATGACATCACATCCTATGAAATATCCCTTTCATCATTTGAGGTCAGCTGTCCTGGCTGTGTCCTCTCCCAACTTCTTGTACACCCTCAACCTACTCATTGGTGGGACAGTGTGAGGAACAGAAAAGCCCTTGACACTGTGCAAGTACCATCAGCAATAACTAAAACATGGGTGTATTATCAACACTGTTTTGGTCATAAATCCAAAGCAGAGCACCACACAAGGTACTATAAAGAAAATTAACTCTATCCCATCCAAAAACAGTATACCTAATAACAAATTTTATATGTATTTAACACATTTCTTGTCTTATTTTATCCAGATTAGATAAAAAAAATGCTTTCCTTTGCTTGCTCTTTTAAAAAACTTGACATTATTTTCATGTTGCTCTTCTATTTTTTCTAGACTAAATAAAACTCTTATCAACTTTTCCTTCAGAGATGAAATTTCTCAGATATCTGGCCCTTTCACACTTTCTAAAAATGAAGAAAGAACTTCTACTTTTTCCCGTTCTTCCTTTTCCTACTCTCAAGCAAAATAAAATTTATTCTGTTCCAAAAAATTGATTTTTGGAATCGACCTAGAGAGATTAACCATTTAACCTCACAAAAAAGTTCAAATTCAAGGGATCAACACTGACCCTTGGCAGTATCAAAAGACTCCACTCTCTCTGTGTCACCTAATGACTTAGGCAGTTTAGGGTAGTTAAACTCCGAAGTCAGGAATAGAAAGAAAATTTTTTTCCAGTCAGTTGTATCAAATCCTAGTTATATCTTTTCCCTGCTCATGAATTTTTTGTTTAAGAAATGTCTTATCATTCATTCTAAACTGCACTATTTCATGTATTTTACTTATTTTTTTTAGTTCTTTCAGAAAATTGATGGGAGTTCATGCTTTAAAATACGTTAATATTTAAGGCAAACAAGATACATATATACATAAATTTTACAAAACCACGTAATATATTTGTATTCGTTTTCATGCAGTTATGTGGGGTTTGCCATTTTCTGCAATCTTCAGTTTCCTGAAGTAAGGAAATATAAATCTTTCAGTATAAAAAATATATATATATATTACTCTCATACCTGACTGATTTTGTAATTTAAAAAAATGATCGAATAATCAATGTGATAAAAAATTCCTGATGTTCCTGAGGATGATAAAATTATCTTATGCACTCTCCCTATTTTTTCAGCTGTCATTGTAGACAAATGCAGTAGACACATGCAATTACAGCTCTTTTATTGTATTTCCTCTGTAATTCTACTATGAAAACCTACTATTTGTCCCTACTAAGAGACAAGTTATGAACTTAATGCTTAAAATGAAGCAGACACATCTCTGTCAGCAGTGGTTATTCTGCTATTCATGTATACATAGTTCAGATTGAGTGTAGATCCTTGAGCAAAAGAGGTCCTAAAAGCTGATAAACATCTTGGGGAAATAATTTCTCCTCTGATTTTGTATGTGATCTTAGGAAAATCACTCACATTTTTCATATCTCACTTTCCCTAACAGAAAAAAGAGGATAATTGTATATATGGGCTTGAAAATTACAAACATATATTTCAGTTGTTATGTTCATAGAGGGGATAGAGAGGACAAAAGTACAAAAACCTACCCAGGCATATGCAGTAAACAGATGCAGTATGTCTAAGCTTTAACTTGAACCTGGCAATAAGTGAATCTACTCAATATTTGTCTCAATAATATAATCTGAACTAAATTTAGACTGAATTCTTTACATATAAATCACCATGAAATATTAATACTGAAGAAAAACCACCCTCTACTTGACCTTAACTATAGCTGATGTACTAGAACTATGGAATAGAATTAGGCAAATTACTTAAGAAGAGAAGAGAGAGAGAATGGGCAGTTTGGGTGGTAGCTGTAATGAACAGCAATGGCCTCAGAGAACCTGGAAGAACTTACAGTACTGCAAAAGTGGGACTTCGTTAGCCAGCAGTTTCTCAGACACAGTGTACGCAAACCTGAATTTGTGGAGCAGATTATATTTACAACATTGAAAAGTTTGATGAGATCAATAAATTTGTTTGCTCCACAGTCTAGAAATGCAGAAGCAGATGATGCAGCTCTCTCGGAGGGATGGCATTACATTTCTTTGTGAATGACATGAAGACGACCAGGAAAAAAAATAAAATAAGCAAATTATAATCAATTACAGTAGTAATGTTACAGGGCTAGTTTTTACATTGGTAATAACCAAAGGAAAATAAAACAAGTATGAGTCATGTAATATATGATATCTATGATAAAACATATCTGAGTACTTTTTCTGAAAGATTTATTTATAACATTGTTATTAATGTCAGGTGGCCAATTTTAGCTGATTCAATTATAGTATTATTACAGAAAGTCTGTGAGAATTACATAATGTAAATGAGACTGGAGGTCAAAAGGATTTAAATATGTGATAGATTGAAACAAGTGGATATTATAAATCCTTTTTTTCTCTCCTTTCAACCAAACAATGAAATCAATATGTTAGATTTAAAGGCCACATAAATGTCTACTAACGAAATATGCTACAATTTCCATTATTCTCATGACTTTCAGAGATCAATTTATTAATTATTCATGGAGTGTTTATCAAGATGTATAAGAGATATGGTCAAACAGCCCATGCAATAAAATGTGAATTTGAAATAAAAATGTTAAGTTGTCTAGACATTGGAATGTCAGATTTGTGGAAATGGATATCTGAGATTTCAAATTTTCACAGAAGGTTTAGCATTGAAATCACTTTTGATTGTTCCAAATATTTCTTCTTGAACACTTGTTTTAATTTAGAAATGTATAACATAAAATAAACATCAAAGTGGAATGTTGGATTTTGCATGTTAACAAGGAACATGTTTTACAACATAAAACATGTCAACACAATTATTATGTTCCATGGAGAGAGATGGCCTCATGAACTCTATTCCATAGAAAATAATTCAACTAAATTTTATCTCTGCTATAACTGAAATGCAATCAAGAATAAATTATAGATCTAAATCTGATCTATTCATCTATTAGTTGGCTTTGGAAACTAAAATACCCAACTACTAAAATAAAAAGAAGCAGAGAGCATTCCTGACAGTTAAAACTTGGAAAAGAAGTACCAGAAAATGAGCAATGAAATTGTACATTAAAAACCTGAGCAAAAACCTAGTGTTCAGTAATCTGTATTTTCTTTAATTCAGGGAAATTCTGATATATATTCAGATAAGCAAATGAATATGAAGTCTTGTCAAACTACACAGAAAACGAGACAATGAAAAAGTAACTTAAGAAATAACTCCTTTCTCATGGTCTCTCCAAATAACATTTATCTCATCTTCTTGTCAGTAGTTACAAAGAATGATATTTAATGCAATGCCTCTGCAGTTAACTGTTTAAACATATAAACATAACACCTAGCCAGTATAGCATAGATATGAAGAAATGCATTTTCATATGAAAGCCAATATATATGAAATCCACACATTTATAATAATTCACTGGTTAGAAAATACTATAACTATATTTAAGGGTTGGAGAATGGGTGTCTCAAAGACAAAGGAATTAAGAGAAGAAGGTAAAATGAGATGTAGTAGGTGAGGGAGAGCCTGTGAATGTCATCTACCTTGACCTTAGCGAAGCTTTTGACACTGTTTCACACAGCATTCTCCTAGGGAAGCTGGCAGCTCATGGATTGGACCAGCACGCTCTTTGCTGGGTTGAAAACTGGTTGGAAGGACGCATACAGAGAGTTGTGGTGGATGGTGTTAAATCTAGTTGGTGGTCGGTCACTAGCAGTGTTCCCCAGGGCTCGGTCTTGGGGCTGATGTTGTCCAACATCTTTATTGACGACCTGGACGAGGGGATAGAGTGCACCCTCAGTAAGTTTGCAGATGACACCAAACTGGGAGGCAGGGTCAGTCTGCTTGAGGGTAGGAAGGCTCTTCAGAGAGATCTGGACAGGTTGGATCGGTGGGCCGACGAGATGAGGTTTAACAAGGCCAAGTGCCGAGCCTTGCATTTTGGCCACAACAACCCTGGGCAGGGCTACAGGCTTGGGACGGAGTGGCTGGAGAGCTGCCTGGCNTGGAAAACAAATCTTATGAGGAGTGACTGAGGGAACTGGGGCTGTTTAGCCTGGAGAAGAGGAGGCTGAGGGGAGATCTGATCACTCTCTACAACTTCCTGAAAGGAGGTTGTAGTGAGGAGGGTGTTGGTCTCTTCTCCCAAGTAGCAAGTGACAGAACAAGAGGGAGTGGCCTCAAGTTGCGTCAGGGCAGGTTTAGGTTGGATATTAGGAAAAACGTCTTCACGGAAAGAGTAGTGAGGTGTTGGAACAGACTGCCCAGAGAGGTGGTTGAATCGCCGTCCCTGGAGACATTCAAAAAACGCATAGATGTGGCACTCCAGGACATGGTCTAGCAGGCATGGTGGTGTTAGGTTGGCGGTTGGACTTGATAATCTCAGACGTCCTTTCCAACCTTAGTGATTCTATGATTCTATGAAATGGAGTACAACTCAGCTAAAAATCCTTGTTCACAAGATACTGTGATTAGCACTATTTTAAATGAATAAAATTTACACATCTCTAAGTAAGTTATGGTTTTCATGGTTTCTAAAAATGTGATATGTAAATATTTACATTGTGTTTTCAGCAAGTGTTTGTTAAGGTAATTAATCAGAGTCTAAACAAGAAGCACCAGAGAAAAATTTGACTTCCTGCCTAGCGGTGCCATGTTGCGCCATACTGCTCAGTTGTGAGAAACAAAGAACCAAGGTTTTCAAAAGTAAGGCAGGTTACCACACTCTGGTTTTGGATCACCCTGAAACAGGATGTAATGCTGTTTGTTGTACACACTTCAAAATAATAAATTTAACATATGAGCTGTTCCTCACTGAAACCAAACCTTAAATCCTTAGTGCTAGGGCACTGATAACGCCTGGTTCAAAATTTGTTAACCCAGGATAATGGAAAATTACAGTGTGCACTCTTATAGATCCTGTTCCTCCTGGTCCAGCTCTTGCCATTAAAGGAATCAGGAGAGGAGCAGGTACTGTTTGGTAACCATCGGGAGTTAAAAGACAGCTGTCTGCCACACGAGATTAAAGTAGGACATGGCTTATTTGAAAATAAGGAATGTAGGGCTGTGTATAATAAACATTATTAATGAGAATTTTGACTACATCTGTGATATTACAGAATGATTTTGTTTTCTGGTTTTGGGCTGGGTGGGTTGTTTGTTTTTTTTTTTTTAATGTGGAAGATGCTTCTCGATGGGAGATAGTTCTGTGTTATGTATGGGACAGATCCGAAATCGAGAAGGAAGCTCATGATCAACTTACAAATTCAACAAATACCATAGACAAGAAAACTTTAATCGGTTCTAATCTATGAGAAAACTGAAGTTGAATTATTATGGTGATTGTCATAAAAATCAAAATCCTGGTTATAGTCTCATCTTGAAAAGAGGTTCAGAGCATTTTTAACAAATCTCAACTTGATGAATGGATAGATAAATGGATCCAAAAGAAAACTTTTCCTTCATGAAATAGAGATCTAACCATTTTAGTGTGACTGAGGGAAACAGAACAATCATATGAGATAATTTGCCTCAACTGCTTATTGTCATCATGATTGATAGGCAGCAAAAATAAGATAGCTGCAGGGTCATCAGTTAATTGAAAGTAATTTTAAAGGAACTTCACGTGAGTCTAGATTTAGGAGTATAGCTCAGTGATTTAAAGCAAATTGGCTTTACTGGAACCTAAATTTTAATATTCCTCATCGTAAGCTACAAAAAGAACAACTATGGAGAAAAAGAGAATGCATTGACGATATATCAAGCTGAAACCTAAACTAGAAAATTGGAATGGTTTACAGTGTTAGAATTTAAGCATATTTGGAAATGATCTCAGCATAAATTTAAGGGACCACTGGCTATCCAGGTTTTAGGACTAATTAATATACACCCAAGTATTCAGCAGTATAGTGTTAAAATTTTGGGGGAAAGTTGATGGGTTTGTATGTTTTGCTGGCAATCCCAAAAAGAAAAAATATCCACTACACATATGAAAACTGTTGAACTAGTAACAAACCAATTCTGATAATCTTAGAGCTGGTTAGATATTTTTCAACAAAATCTTTTCTTGTCAGAAAAATACAGCTTTCAGTGAATGAAAAAATGAAGTGAAAGTGAAAAATGTTCATTTTAGTGTTTTCAATTTTCCATTCAACTTCTATAATATTAGAAGAAATAGCTTTCATAAGCTTGAAATATTTAACTTCTCCATATCTCTCAACTGGCTTTCATTCCCTTATCATATAGAGTATAAGCTATCTTTGTTTACATTCATGGTCCCTCTTCTTAACCATAATCTGTCACAAAGTGATGAAAGGTCAACTCCTACATCTGTATGGCTCATGATATCAACATTTTTCACCCACTGGTTAAATTTATAAACAAACTCCTCTGCACTTTCTCCCACTCTAAGCTCCTATAACCACCCACAAAGCTACCTCACAGTTGTCATAGATAAAACTTGTTCAGCTCCCATAGTTTAAACCAAATGAGGATCAGAGAGATTTACAGATGTATAAATGACACATAATTAACTGGCAATCAGCCAACTATACATTCAGGATCAACATCAGCAATACAACCGATAAAGTACAATCGCAGACAGTATGAAAAAGTTAATATAAACTTACAAATGTCCAAATGCCTTTCTGTAACTATGTGCCCCTCTCGGACATTGTACACCCCTCCACCTCCCAGCAGTATGGGTTACCACACCCCCGGTATGTGAGTGCTAGTCCCCCATGTGCAAACCCTCCTGTAGAGGTGCAAGTGCTCCTGCTGCACATGCACCCTGCCACTGCTGACACCCTCCTAAGGCACCAGCATGTGCAGGTGCCCCACAGGACCCCACATGAGCCCAGAGGAGACTTCTCCCTGTGCCACCCATATGCTGCAGTACCTGACTGGGTGCAGGCTGCTCCCATGCCCCTTGGGGAGCTTCTGGGTCTGGCTCAGGCAGTGCTGAAGATGCCGTGGGGAGATACCTGGCAGTGCCCAACCAGGGTCATTGCTCCACTTCTTGTTTCAAGGGATCTTCCCCAACGCCATTATAGACTTTGATGTGTCTTTGACATTGTTTCCCAAGTCCTTCTTTGCGTCTAAATTTTCTTGGCAATTCCGCAGTTCCTGTTTAGTCATACTGATCGTCATTAGCTGCTTCTTCAGCATGGCCAATGTGGGGCAAATGCCCCCTCAAATTCCTTTTTGGAAGCCTCTTCTATCTGCAAAAGTAGTATCTATGCTGGTGTCATATAGACATTACTTCATATCAGACAGACCAGTCTCATTGTTTCCCTGTCTCCCACCAATGTTTATTAAAGTACTTTTTTTCTCTTGTGCTGTACTTGAAGGACTCTGAACAGTAAGGGACACCTCATCCTTCACATGTATAACACCTGCTCCAAAAGTAGTGTCATTGCCTATGGAAAAGTAACTACTACTATGTGTAATAAATATTTACTTTTTAATTTAGTTTTGAATATTATATGTCAATAGGACAGTAATGGCATTTCAATAGTCTTCACTTACAAAAACTATGCAGATATATAGTTTAATTAATATTGATGTTACAATGTTATGATCATATTGAAGCTCCGTGAAACATTTTATAAAAATGGAGAACCTTAGTATTCAAATAGAATGTTTAGAGATTTGGATTTTTTTTTCCCCCAGTTAGTATTTTCTTTCAGAATATACATGCCAGAAGGAGATTCAGCATTTGTACTTTTATAAACTGAAATAATAGAATCATAGAATCATAGAGCGGTTGGAAAGGACCACAAGGATCATTTAGTTTCAACCTCCCCTGCCATGAGCAGGGACACCCTATACTAGACCAGGTTGCCCAAAGCCCCATCTAAGCTGGCCTTGAACACTTGCAGGGATGGGGCCTGCACAACTTCTCTGGGCAACCTGTTCCACTGCCTCACCACTCTCACAGTAAAGAATTTCTTTCTAATGTCCAATCTAAATCTCCCCTCTTTTAGTTTAAACCCATTATCCCTTGTTCTGTCACTATACTTCCTAAGAAACATTATGTTATGTCAAGATATCCCATCATATTGAAGCTATTTCTCATTAATTATTATTTTAAAAATAAACACTGTCACAGAATATTTTAAACATTTTAATTATATTTTGAAGGAAAATGGATAACTTGAATCTGAAGTGAAATTGTGAACAAATTATGAGGTGTACTTGTTATTTGTATGGCACTGTTGTTATACACAATACTTTACACACAGAGATAAAAGACGTTTTAAGGCAATCATCCTTAAGTGTTTCATAATGTCATGACTAACAGCAAACTCCAGATAAAGCAGAATTACTTAATAAGATAATTAAAAAGGAGAACCCATAATTAAGTAGAGTTAAAAATATTTTGAGACACAAGAATGACTACTAAAATATATAAAATATGCTTTTGTATGACTATGTGTGCACCAGCAAGCACAACAGAAGCCAATTTATAGAGCAAAACAACAAGTATTGAAGAGCTGGTATCTACATTATCCGTGTTTGACACTTACTTTAAACACTCTTTTTTGGTCCTATGAAATGAATAGTTGTCAGCAGCTGGTGTCCATTAGATAATCTCCTAGAATTAGTCCTCCATGTTATTTTTTTTCAAAAAGAACTCAGTTTTTGTACTCTAGAAGCATATGTGTGGAGTATCAGGGTGTAGGTGAGAATAATTGGGAGATGGACTTCTTTCTGAAATACGACTCCCATGAAGAGGTAACCATCACAAAATAGTGGCTTATAAAGAGATTCTACTATTTAATTTTATTTTATGAATTAAAATAACATTTTTGTTTGGTTTTTTTTTTTTTCTAAAGGGGAACTCATTACTCATGACAGATTTCTGCAGCTATGACTGTATTTTGTTAGCACAAAAGCTAGAATCACTATGTAGATAGTCCTGTTGCTAACGGCATCTTTTCTAAATTCCAGTCCACTTTCCTATCATCCATTAGAATTTTCTCCACTGACAAGTGGAAATGTTTTAGACAGGAAGGTCAAAGGATCACAGAAAATTGATTACATGTGTTTAAATTAGAAACCTACATGTGAATTTTTCCTACAAGGACATTGTAATTGATCTTTAATTGTTTGGGATTTGTCTCCACATTCTACAGCAAAATAGACTGTTAGAAATCCAAGTAAATAGAAAGAATAATAATTACTTATCACTAAGTGGAAAATGCATTTAGTTAAATTATATTACATCTTTGCAGAAAAATAATGAAATAATAAAGAGAGTATCGGGACTTTTTCTTAAGGAAATGGTATAACAAAGTGCATCAATAACAAGGTTTTATTTTGCTTGTGCAAAAAATTTTCAAAGGCCATGGTTAGAGATGACCAGGAAATTATTTGAAAGAATAAAAATACATAAAACGTGGAAGAAAAACAAAGTAAATATTTTTAGCTGATATTAGTAAGACATTCTTAGTGAATAGAATAGAATAGAATAGAATAGAATAGAATAGAATAGAATAGAATAGAATCANAAAATACATAAAACGTGGAAGAAAAACAAAGTAAATATTTTTAGCTGATATTAGTAAGACATTCTTAGTGATTGCTCTTCAGAATGATTTATGCAGATGAGAGGTATAAGAATGTTCAAAAAGCTCAGAGATTTCATGAATCAGAACACACAGTTAGCTGGCTCACTGAGGACTTAGTGTCATGCCCACAGCAGCTTGTGCTACAGCACCTTGGGGACATGAATGATGCATTCAGGGTTCCCCACATCATCTGTTGCATAAACCATCTCTGCACATTAGAAATAAATTACATATGTATAATGAAAATGGTTACACAAATTACATATCAAACTATACTTGTTACTAATATGATAAAAAATGAGGATAGAAGTGTGAATGATCTACAAGCCCAAATTGTTCTGATAGCAGCAGAACTAATGACATCTAGTTTTCTAATGATGTATGTGTCATATAACTTGCAGCCCCATTCTGTACAACTCATTTTTACGATACCTCCTAAGTTTAGAAGGGATATAAAGTAAACTTTTCCCATTTCAAGGAAGCTTTTCCCAAAATTTTATTTGAAAAATTATAAAACCTATTAAAAAAAAAGTCACTCTCACTCACAACTCCTTAGACTCTGAACACTTAGCTAATTTTTCTGATTTCAGGAAAGTATCTTTTAAAAGAGATCTGGATGAATTAAACCATTGAAAGACGATAGAAAATAGTCTGTTAAAATGGCAATAAAAGATTTAGGTTTTACTTACTACATCTTGACAACTACCATTCCAGTGTTATAAGGTCCTGAAAATTTTTCACTCTGTGCTTTACTTTTAAACTTGGAAGTTTCTATTTAATTACTGGAATTGCACTTCTAGTTCAGGTACAGAGTGGGAGAAGTATTTGTAGGCTCTGAAACACCTCCATTAAACTTGAAGTAGTCTCTAGTAAAGGCAATAATTCAAATTAGTCCCCAGTTCTCTTCAGTACTTATTGGATATCTCTCTATACGTCCCTGCCAGTTAACTGGCTGTGCTGATCTTTCCTGCGGACCCAACTCTCCCTACTGTTTGTCTGACACAGGATCTGACCTTCCCTGTGTTTTGCCTTAGAATGTGGCAGAACACCAGTAATGGTAATAACTTTCCGTATGCACTTTATAGGGACTGCAGACATATAAAAGGACAAAATTCAGAATTAAATTAATTAAACTGATAAAATTCTAAATGTATGCTTTTGACTATAATTTTGCAATGATAGAACCTTTTTTTCTCAGGTGTAGTTACAGACTCAGCTGACTTTTGGCTGTCTCTCCTCACTAACCCCCTAACTGTGAGATTACTCTGCTAAGGAAGGTAAATCTATGTCCCCCTGTTGATATTGCTCAACACTGACTAGATGTTTAAGTAGGAACAGTATGTTATGCCTTAATGTTTCTTTAGGGTAATGTTCTGAGCTGGAGGAAGAGGTGATAGTCTTCCTCTTCCTGCACTTTTGTTTTAACCAAAGAGAAGCTGTGTTTGCATGGGATAAAGGATTTCTGTCTGGCAGAATATAGAAGCTATATGCATGGTGAGTCAATTCTCAGAAAGGAGAGAGAACTAAAACCAGGGCCTTTACTTTCAGTGTGTAGGTTTAAACTCCTGAGCTGCTGGATGAAAGTACAGGCTTTTTTTTTATAGTAATTTTTTTCAGTTTTATCCTGTCTTTATTTTTTTTCCCACATAAAATTATTCTGTGAATTCAACACTTAGTTGCAAGACGTTTCTGAAAAAATATAACTTCTCTTTCCAGAAAAGAAGTATCTTCGTATGAAATAATAGATCTAACTTGGAGTTCTACTTCAACTTGTTATTGTTCTTTATTCAAGGACTACTTTAGACTAGGGTGACTGCCAAAGCTTGCCATACATTTAAAGAAAATATGACTAAAGAAAAAGGAAGAGGTGGTCAAAGGTACACTTAATCTGCATGACTCTGCTGGCACTTCTGTCCAGTCTAAAACATTATGCTTTCATACAAAGCTTCAATAGCTTGGTAAATAGAAAAAATAAAGGTGAAATACATATTTTTTTCAAAGGATTTATATTTGCCACACAACTGAATATAAAATATTTTAATCTGCTACATTTACAAGTACTTGTACACATATTTTTCCAAGAAAATAATATAAAGAATAAAATCCCATTGTTCCACGGTGTAGAATTTTTTTTTCTGCAATAATCCACCTATTAAATAGCGCATGTTTCTGGGCATTAATTCAACTAGAAAGCCTCCTACTCCTGTTTTATAGTCTATTGAGTACCGTAAAAGTAGACTAGGATTTTTGTTGTGTAGCTTCAGAATTTCACTTTTCTTTCAGGAGCTAGCTCTGAACGGCAATTGATTGTAAATGGTAATGTAAAAGAGACACTAGTATTAGGACTCCAGGACTGCATTAGTGTTTCCAAGCCAGACTTAGACTGTTTCAGATCAGCTTGTTCTCCAATGAAATAGCCAGAAACTTTATTCACTACAGGAAATACCAATGTTTTTGACAAAACAGCTGGAGATTAGCTTGCATTCTTTGTGCTGAAGGCACTGGAGCAATACTTCGAAGTTAATGATACAGCAAAATATAAATAAATTCCACTTCTACTGGTAACAATGGTAACAAGTAAAATAGGCCACTATGCCCATCAGAAGCCTCACAGAAAACAAGAGTCACAACACTAGCACAAAAAGGATTAATTTCATGCTTATCATCAGAAAACTTCTTATAGCAAAAGGTTCTGATTTTTTAAGAGGATCACTGTGAACACAAATCTATTCCTTTCCAAACGGGGTGGGAGGGGGGGGAAGGGGGGAGGGAAAAATGTCAGGATATCATCGGTTTGGGGATGGGTTGAACAGGACCCTGAAGGACATATTAATACGTAAAACCCCTACTTAAAGCGTACAAAAGAAACTTCTAACTAAAGCAAACTTGCCGTCTAAAAATGGTGGTGTAATTGCAGTGTCTATGGAAACTGTGACTTAAGATACAAAGAATTTTATTCAGAGACAAGCAAGAGGGCAATGTACATAAAATATGTACCGCATTAAAAGCCAAACAGTAAATTGGAAACAGCAAACAGCTAAAGATCCTGACTTTTGCCACTGCTGTGGAAGAGGGTCAGACATCCATTCCAAAATTGTAGAAACTGTAATAAAAAGGACATATCTGAAGTGTAAATGATCCAGCAAACACTATGGTAAAGAATAAAAATTCTATTGCTATTGATAGAGAGATAAACCACATTAGCTAAGGACAAGACAATCCAAAAAAGCTCAGTAAGTATAAAAATGATAACAGTAACATTAATAGTTTAAACAGGAAACTAACCTTCAAAAGAGGAAAATGTCCAGTAGATGAATCTCATTTTGACAGGATCAACCATGGACTTACAGTTTACTCAGAATATACTGAGAAGCATGTACTTGATTTCCGACCGTCTCCCATCATCACAAAGACTTTGTTTCTGGTTCAGAAGACAGGGATAACATCACTCTGCATGGGTGCAGGAACTGCACATGGACGATTCAAGTCCTCAACAGACTTTCCTCAGAGTGAGAGAGAGATAACACAGCTTTAGATTAACTGATTCCCTGTTAGGTCTTTCATATTTTTACATGAAAAATGCATTCATTTCATAATCATATCTACTTGAAGAATAATTACAGTACAAACAAAGATTATTATGCTATCCACAAGATGGGGGGGGGAGGGCAAGGGGGCGTCGGGGGGAGAAAAAGTAATAGATATCATACAGGTGAATTATATAGAGAGGGGAAGCTCTTTTCTTGCCATATCACACTGAGATCATTTTCACTTTCAGCACATCCATTTCCTGCGAAAGTTATTCTTCCTGTTCAAGTCCACAGTTAGTTCATGTAATGCTTCGTATGAGGTTTTAACCAGATGCATTTTGAAAAAAAAAATTAATATATATGCATAATAATAATTTAAAAATTAACATAAATCACAATCTTTTCACTATTTTGTGAAATGGTATAACTCCAAATTTTACTTTTCTAGAAGAGTTGCCTAATTTTCCCATCTTTTCTTTTATCCTTGAAAAACATTTCGGCTTCATAAACCAAAACTCACTTGTAAATAATTTCTTTCTTCATTCATAAAATTTTCTTTGAATGTGAAAATTTCTTACACTGCTTTAATCACCTAACTATGGGGTATTGTAGGATAACAGCTCTACTGATGAGTCACATCAGATAGGTAGTAAATACATGTCCTTTGGGTCAGAGACTGGAGATCAGACATCAAACATCTCAGACAGTACTCTGAAGAGAAATTCTTTCTCCTAGAGGTTCAGCACTCACTTCTGTGTTTTTAAACAAGTTCTGTATCTGCAATAATGGAGGATTTTCTCTATAGAATATATAATAACTTGGTAAGTGATGGGTATAAAATTATATAGTATCAGTAATGGGTTTGCTAACTGTAGAAAAATTTCTTTGAAGTCCTGACCCAAATTGTGTTCAGGTAAAAATAACAGACATTGCAAGTGTAACAGCCATCTGGGAGGCATCACATCTGGTTTTGGTTGGTTGGTTGGTTTGGTTTTGTTTTTTAACTCTATGGATTGTTTAGTATTATAGGAAGGAAAAAAACTAGGTCTTTGTGCAATCTATGACAGCTGTAAGGAGAGTAAATTACAGTTCCACTGAGGACCCTACAACTTGAGCATCTCCTCAGATATGTAATTTCAAATCCCCACAGACAAAACAGAAAATAAAGTGTATGTTTAAATTGACCTCAGCTTACAGATGGCTTCAGGAGAACTAAAACTACATCTTTAGTGATTAAAAAATGACACAATCAATATACCAATCATAAATCAGTCTGCCAATAAATATTACCATTCTCTCATCTGATTAATATGTTTTATTTAAAAATGTCAGCAGAAACTCTCCTTTCTATGACTCCAGAACCTCAGCAGGTAGAATTCATCAGGCTGACTGTGAAGCTTCCCTGTGCTTGCCAGGAGAGGGATCTTGAAAAGGGAAGCAATTGCAAAATAAGTTAGCTTCACTCTAAGTTTCTTTTGCTCTGTGAAGGCTGACCTCCAAAATTCTAACTTTGACACACACAGGCTTGTAGTTCCTATGGAAATTATCACGCTCATTTTAAGAACAAGGAAATTTTGCAAGATAGAGGAAAAAAGAATTCAAAAGGAAGAATAGTGTTTTGGTGGTTGAGGTACAAGAAGTTGAGGTATATTATATCATCAGAAATGTATGTTACTGAAAACACATTTTTCACTGAACAGTATACATAATTGAATTTCTAAGATGATGACTACTGTCCTTCTGGGATAAAACAACATCAGGGCTAAAATGTTGCTTCTTACTTGTGTACGCTGGGGAGACAGTACCATAAGTAAAATGGTTCAATCTCACTTTCTTCTTCAGTCACAATCGGCAAGTTTATTGAGGATTCTAGCAGTCCTCCACAGTAGAGGAAACCATACCTTGAGTGTAAAGATAATGTCAGGAGATTAATTAATTTAGAAGATAGAGTCACAGCAGTCTGTGGAAACAGGTAGAAGACAAGGACGCTACCTTCAGAATCTTTTAGATGCCAGTATATTCACTGCTGCTATGATAAGTTATGCTCACTTCCAAAGAAATGTTCAGAAAGTTAAATGATGATTTCAGATGCTGCAATTGTGCATCTTAACAGGTGACTGTACAATACATGTTATCAGGGGTTTCGGCATGGGCAGTAAAAAGAAATGAGATATCTTGAGCACTAAGTGTTAGCTGGAAATATGCATGAAGGGAGTGTCCAAAAGTGTACTGTGATTCATACACAGCTGCACATGAGGCTATGTCTTATTAAAATCATAGAGTTGTAAAATGATTGAATGGTTCGGGTCAGAAGGGATCTTTCAAGCTGTCTAGTGGAAACCCCTCTTGCGATGCGTAAGGACATCTTTCCCTGGATCAAGTTGCTCAAAGTCCCATCCAACCTGACCTTGAACACATCCAGTGATATGCTCTAAATGGTGTTGCAATTGACAGATGTACCCTACTTTAATAATGTTTAATGTTGTTGAAAAATGCGCAAAACTGTTCAAAGCTCTAGAAATATTTTTTTACTTCTATTTTTCTTTTTTTTGTGTGTGTGTGTGTTTCACAGGATAAAATACTTTACAATCAAACCCATTTATCGAAAATGGAAAATGTGTAAAAGTGCAAATCCATGAGAACAGACAGAGAATAAATGGAGAACACGTGCCCAATTCAGTTCATGAATTGAGCTCCAGCAATCACTAAGCCATCTGATGGTTGCACTGAGTGTAGGATGTAATAACACAGAGTGAGGTGCTCTTGGCAAAACCAGCTAGGCTGAACTGGGGATGTGGTCACAAAGATAAGATCTTTCAGCTGGTGTCTTTCCTCCCTCTTGTTTCCTCTCAGATCTGCCACATCTGCTGAAAGAGGACATTTCCTTTGAAATTTGCCTTCCTGATATTTTGGATGTGTGCATCTAGAGTATACTGTAATTTATCTAGCATATAGATTTAACTTTACTGGTTTCTTAATTTAAACTTCAAGGCATTGTCAAATATACTTTTTCTCATAAAAACTATGATTATTTTCTTGTTCAAGCAAAATATTGTGGAAATTAAAATCCTAGTGAAAAGAAAAGAAAGAAAAAACAAAGGAAAATAGAAAGATATGGTGGCATATGTTCTTGGATTATTTTTCTTTAATTTAAATTTCATTATAATTACAGTTTCTGTCATTTTAATTTAGTACTGTACCACTATGAAAAACACAATATTATAAATATATGCCATTTGCTTTAGATTGATTTTTTTTTTGCCAAGATGAATATTTTGCAAGTAGTACTCAGAGTTAGCACTCTGATATGGCTCTGATATTACAGGATGCTACAATATAATTCACTTTATACTACATAATTATTTATTACTGTTTTTTTCCCCAAACCTTTAGTTGCTAAAGTGATTCCAAAAGTTCTTATTTTATAAGGACCTGTGTTTCTAATTCAGTGAGATTACTTTGTCATTTATATGTTTTTCTGAATGAGGAATGTGTAAGTGCTGTATTTTTCATTATTTAAAATAATGATAATGGTGTAATTCCAGTGTAGTGGAATATTTTTTTAAAAATTACTGACATTTTTGAATTTTGTCAAAAAGATTATAAAAGAGATCATATTTAATGTATAGAAATATTGATATTTTAAAAAATGTTTCTATGACCAAAGGAATATATTCATAGCCTTATACAGCATGCAAATAAGAAATTCTTCAATTCAGAAATATGTAATTTCAAAACCTAAATCATCACCTATCAGATAGGAAAATATATAAAGATTAAAAAAAAATGTATTAGACTACCCCTGGACCAACAAACCTTTACTCTTAATTTGATTCATATCTTACCACCTTACAAATTCCCCAGAGTGAATCCTTGACAAATTACATAGAATCGATGGATGCGAAACTGTACATGGAAAGTGTTGTCAATGGATCACTTTCAAACTGAAAAGTATATACAGAGATTATCTTCCCTTGGGTTCTAGCCGGTACTATTCAATGCTATTCAGTGCTCCTGAGAATAAGTTGGATATTGGAACAGAATTTTAATATTTATTACATCCATATATGGCACCACATTGGGGGAAACTGCAATTGCAGGAAGACTGGATTAGAATTCGAATCATTTTGAGAAACTGGAAAACTGTTATGAGAGAAAGGAACAGTGTTTAATGAAGTCAAAGACATAAGTCTATACTTAGATGGGAACAAGTGATTTCACAAACTGAAAGAACAGGGTGAGGGTAGACTGTAATTCTCCAGGGTAGGATTTGGGGATTATGATACAAGGTAAACTATTGTGAACTACTGTTGAACTAGTCTGCTGTTCTGAAAAAGACAAATATTATGTTGGAATGTACAATTATGTGGTGTCTGCAAAGGTAATGTCTCTTCTCTACCTGAACATGTTAAATTATAGTGTATTCTCTGTCTAAAGTGTGGACCAGCTGGGAAGAGTCAGGGGTAGAAAAATGTGACTTTCAAGAAAAGTCTGAAAACTTTTCGACTGTTTACTCGCGACAGGGGTAAGGGGTCGAGGGGTGAGGAAGACCTTATGTCTTTCTTCAAATACATTAAAATATGGTTGCAAAGACCAAAGATAAATTGTTTTACATGCCTACACTGGAATGAACTGGAAGCAATGGATATAAATTACATCAAATGAGACTTTAGTTACAGATTAGGTAAAACGTAAGATATTTTTAGAACCTGTAATAGGTTGCCTACATGCATTATGGACTTGCCCTCCCTATAAATTTTTAAGAACGTGTTGATCCATGTCCTGGTTTGGGCTAGGAAAGAGTTAAATTTCACAAGGAGCCAGGACAGGTGAGCTGAGATGGCTGGGGGCTATTCCATACCTTGTGATTTCATGCTCACTGTAAAAGGGGGACAGTTGGGTTGTAGAGGGGCAGGTTTCGTATTGTTCCAGGACCTTTGGGGGTGGGCTGATCTTTGGATTGGTAAATTGCTTTCTGTTATGACCCGTTGTGTACATTCCATTATAAGTACTGCTGTTGTTTCCCTCTTCCTTTGCTGTCCCAGTAAATGGTCCTTATCTCAACTCCAGGAGGCATTGCCTCTGCCTTTCCCATTCTCCTCCCCATCTCATCCAGAGGCAGGGAGAGGTGAGTGAGCAGCTGTGTGGTGCTCAGCTGCTGGCTGGGGCTGAACCATGACAGTTTGTACAGAGTGGAAATGTGCCATCGTCTTATGCCAACTCACTGACAGCAATGGACTGGAACAGTGAAGAGGCACTGACAGTGGATGAGGTGGATGGCTGACTCTGGCAATATGAAGAGGGTCTCTCTTCCTCCCTCGTCTTGGCTGTGGAGAAACTGCCCCAGGAGGTCTGGCAAATCAAAGAGGACACGTGCTACTCCCCACCTGTACAGACCAGGATTTCAGCTATTCAGAGTATGTGTTCCTCTTTCCAGAGAGTGTATATAGAGCATACACCCCACAAGGCATGCTGTGGTTTTATCTGTGTGACCATGGAGAGGATATGAGGAAGTGGGATGGAAAGCCTAACTCCACCCTATGGGCATGAATATGTGAGATGTAAGGCAAATCAGTCATAAAAAGGGACTCTTCCAGGAAAAATGCTGCTCCAGTTTCCAGTGGGCTGAGTGAAAGGCCTGATTGCACTTATGACCCTCTTGAAGGGACCTCTAAGTCACTTTTGCAAGAAGTGAGTAGTGAATACCATGAGCAGGAAAGGACTGTGGTAGGTTGACCCTGGCTGGTTCCAGATGCCCACCAAAGCCATTCCATCATTACCTTTCCTTAACTACACAGGGGAGAAGTAGTAGAACAAAAGGCTTGCAGGTAGAGATAAGGATAGGGAGAGATCATTCACCAATTACCATCATGAGCAAAACAGACCAAACTTAAGAGAGGAATTCATCTAATTTATTACCAAGCCAAACAGAGTAGAGCAATGAGAAATAAAAGCAAATCTTAAAACACCTCCTCCCACCCTTCCCTTCTTCCCGGACTGAAATTCACTTCCGATTTCTACTTATTCCCCCACAGCAGCACAGGGGGGTGGGGATGAGTGTTATGGTCAGTTGATCACATGTTGCTTCTGCTGCTTCTTGCTGCTCAGGGGGAGGACTCTTCCCTTTCTCCAGCATGGGGTCCCTCTCACAGGAGGTAGTCCTCTATCAACTTCTGCAAGGTGAGTCCTTCTCACGGGCTACAGCATGTGACTCAGAACTGCTCTAGCATGGGTCTCTCCCACAGGGTCACAAGTCCTGCCAGAAAACCTGCTCCAGCATGGGCTCCTCTCTCCACAGGGCCACAGGTCCTGCCAGGAGCTTGCACCAGCACAGACTTCCCACAGGGTCGCAACCTTCAGGTGTCTCCATCTGCTCTGGTGTGTAGTCCTCCATGGGCTGCAGGTGGAATCTCTACACTCCATCATCCTTCCTGCATAGACTGCAGGGGGACAGCCTGCCTCACCACGGTCTTCACTATGGGCCGCAGGGGAATCTCTGCTGCGGTGCCTCGACCATCCCCTCCCCCTCCTTCTTCACTGACCTTGGTGTCTGCAGAGTTTCTTACATCTTCTCACTCCTCTCTCTGGCTACAAAAGCTCCCACACTTGTTTTTTTTCCCTCTTAAAAATGTTATCCTAGAGGCAATACCACTGTTATTGGTTGGCTCAACCTTGGCCAGTGGTGGGTCTGTCTTGGAGCTGGCTGGCACTGACTCTATCAGACACGGGAAACTTCTAGCAGCTTTTTGCAGAAACTGCCGGCCCTGTGGCCTCCCCACTACCAAAACCTTGCCACGCAAACCCACAACACATGTGGAGAGAGAAAGGAAATGCAAAGTTTCACTGCTGTGAGTTTGCAGATAAAAATAAACATACCGAACAGAAAACTGTATCAAAGACCCTTAGTTAAAAAAATTAATTTTATAAATTAAGAAAAAAGTATTTTCCAATAATTTATCAATCAAGAAAATAAATACTTAGAATAGATGATGAAATAAGAAATTTTTTACATTCAGAATCTCAGGTTATTCTGTGTGAAATTCATGCCTGTGCAGGTTGTAAGGAAAATTGGAGAGTATTTTCCTCTTAAAATGGTGATATTTCCTTTCTTATAGTGATAGCAGTACAGGGGATATCAAGCAGAAGAAAAGTGAAATATGAGACAAAGAATTCAGTAGTGAACAATAATATTAATTTTCTGTATTCTGTTGAATAAATGAAATTTAGCATCTTGGCATTTTAATGTAAGAAACAAAGGGTTACTCTTAAATTGGTATATCTTATCAAGACATTTTTCTTGTAGGTGGAAAAATGTCCCATTTGGCCTCTGAAATTGTGACATTATTTCTGTGCTTGAGAAATATACTAAAAAATCTTACTTGTCCAGGCAAAAGAAAGCTTTGACCTTTTTTTTCAGATTAAGTACCTGAATAATATGCTGATGAGGACCACATAAAGCACCATAATGTGAATCTTCATTTTCCCTGAGGGGAGAAGCCGATCTCACAGGTTACTTGTTCCAGATCAGAAGCCGAAAGAAGATAAAATCTTTCCCAGTTCTACTGTGTACTTAGTTCTCTCCTCTGTAGTTTATGCTGTTAAATATAAGTTTTTAACCTGAACCTTTACCTTGGGACCTTAGTTATTATTGAAGATCCCATGTAGCAGAATTTTGAATAAAAGTGTTGCATTAAAATTTTAACACTTTCTCAAAACTTGGAATTTAATTCACGTTTTACATAGCTATCCAATAAAACAATCTGTATTTACTAAATGTTTCCTAACTGCTGATAGTATATTTTAGATGTATCTAAATGTGTTACATTCATGGAGTCATTCATGACAGGTAAGTCAAAATCAATTTGACGCACTTAGTCCTTTACCTGACTAGAAGAAAACAGTATATTAATATGGAAATCTTTTTTATTTTGCTTTTCAAAAAAGAATTACATTATGGAATATTTGGTCAGCTGTACATAGTATGGATGTAGTATATTTTCCTATTTACACTAAAATAAAATAAGACATTTACAGGTACACAAAATAAGTGAATTTCTGATCAATAAATTTAAAGTTAAACGTGCAATGTCTTTACAGTTCCACTTTTTAAAATGTTTTGAAAAGGCTAAAGTGCTTATTGATTTTCTTTTTTCTAAATTTCAGTTATACCTTCTACTGTATTTCATTATATGTAGCTTATAATATTGTAATGAGGTATTAGTAGGAAGTGTGTCAGGATCATGGGGCACAGACAGCTACAGACCCTCTAGTAAAACATATGTGGGATACCTACAGGCAATAATCAAAGGAATGTATCAATGTTTTGGGTTCTGTGACACTCTCCTGCTACTGACCTAAGGGTAAATTACATATTAACTAGTTGTTATTTATACACCAGATCTAAGTATAACTTTAATGATCCAGGACCATCTGTAAAATACTGTATTACATAGTATCACCTAGCCTTCCCTGATTTTCAGAAATGTGGTTCTTAGTGCCTTGTCTTCTATGTAATCTATGGAAGAATTAATTTCAGGAGCTCTGAAGTGATGCACAGCAGCGTTTGCTACAGTGTCAGGCATTACCATGGCTAGTAATGCCAGCTGGCCGGTCTCACAGTGGGGCTCTGCTCCTGTTGAATAAGCATCCTATGACCCAAGGAGCCCTCCCATGCTGCTCTCAGTCACTCAGCAGCCTGTGAGTGACACATTACACAAAGGAAAAGTAGTTAAAGTCCTTGTACCACTCTGCTCATGGAAATGAAATTTGGCTCATTAAAAGTAGTGACATTGATAGCATTGGTGTGTCTGAATTTTGTTCAAGGTCTTCCCAAAGTGCCATCGGCTATGTTGGATCATAGCGTAATAAAACGATGAAAATTCAAAAGAAAGTCAAATGATATTTATGTTAAAATTTGTTTTTACCTGCTTCATCTGGAAGTAAACTACTCACAATTGTATTAAAACATATATTTTCTTAGTGAGAGATGCAGAAAATCAGTGCTTGCTTCAGGCATTCTTCAGGCTTCTTTCTGCATTTGTTAGCCAAGATGATCAAAGTTTACACTTTCATATATTTTTTAATCAACAACTAACAAGCCATGGAAGCATTAGAAATAAATATATAAGCAATAATATTTACAAATATTTATATATTTTTAATAAATAGATCTACCTTTCTGAAGTCATAGCTGACTGCTAACAAACGTAAAAGCTTTTGCTTCATATGGTAGTTTATATTTTAAGTGATGTAGATAAACAAAGTTTCCCACTCATCTGCAGAGGTAGCAATAAAATGATCTGCAATATATGAAGACCTGACTGATATTGGGAGAGAGAAAAAAAAACCAAACAAAAACCCACAAGCAAATCATGTATTAAATTGCCATAGCCAAAAGATGACAGTATCAATAAAGTAACTGAACTCTCAAAATTAATGTCCAGTACTAAGAAGATTGTTAAATTCTTGGTCCTGTACATATGTGGAGTGCAGAGGTAGTCCAAGTGCAGGAATTCTGTTATTTCTTAAGCTTACTCTATATTATTGTATTTGAGCAGTGTAGTGGGAAGCAAAGATCACAAAGACTTCTTGTACTGTCTTTTCTCTTTACACTTTCCTGGAACAGTTTATCACAACTGAGTCATAAAGGGAACAGATTGTAATATTGTCTTGCAAAAATCCATTGACCTTGGTAGAACATCTTGTGAAAGAGAACTCAGCTTAGTATAAAACATAAAAGCGGGGGCACTGAGTCAGTTTCCTACACAGAAAGAAGTGGACATAGGGTGGCTTTTTTTGTCCTACAACAGAACAACTAAGCAGTATCTTTCCATTAATTTAACTATTCTGAATTTTATTTTTAAAAATTGTATTTAAAAAATTAACTCCTTTCTGCTGTCATGCAAGCAAATATTCTATTTGCCTACAGGAAAACTATCTATCAGAGAAGTAAAAGTATGAATCTTGTATTCCTGAACCAATTACTAATGCAGATTTTACTCTGAATTAACATTTTAAAAATAGTACTTCTACGTCAGTTTTAAAGTGGGAAAAGAGAAATAAAAGTCTTTATTCAGCACATTAGTTGTGATTAAGGACTATGCAAATCCTCTTCTTCAATCAGTCGTTTCAAAATTAAACCT
Organism: Psophia crepitans; assembly: GCA_013399095.1. Lineage (NCBI taxonomy): Eukaryota > Metazoa > Chordata > Aves > Gruiformes > Psophiidae > Psophia > Psophia crepitans. The sequence goes on from VWZZ01001189.1 coordinate 100,829, forward strand.
AAAGCAAAATAACCCAAAAGCTGCCCTGCAAATCTCTCATTACAGGGCCATTTACAAATGAGATTTCCAGCCAAACTCCAATTGTGTTTAGTTAAACAAGCTGTCAGACTGCAACTGGTATTTCCAATATGAAAGTTATTCAAGGGTAACATTCTGAACATATGCAATAATTATCAGAAGAAAAGATATGTGATGTATTAGTTTGGTTTCCGTTACAGAAAAAGCCCATGTAAACTACTGACTACAGCAAACAAAGGAGTTTAACTTGTCTGTATTGGATAATTTCTTATCTCAAGAAAGGAAAAGAGTACACTGGGTATTTCTGATCTTTATTTTAAGTGTAGATGACTGTGTTAGGAATCCACTGCTGCAGGAGAAGGTCAAGCTTCATATTATGATTCGCACTGGAGAAAACACAAGTTTTACTACAATAGTACTACCTCTTTCAAAGTTGGAACCTCTCTCTTCTCTTAGGTGTGCAAAAACATCTGAATGTATAATAACCTATTTCTTTTTTTCTTATCAGAATTTTAGAGCATGCCTAGAGCATCCCCTAAATAATTCATTCTTAAAAATGCCAGTTATCTAAATGCCGGTATTTTTAAAGTAGGTTGACCAACTCAGCTGCTGCTGAAATAATAGCAATCATCATCATCATCATCCTACCACTTCAACAAACAGGAATGTGAGCCCAATCTTCTTCTTAGTTTTTAAGCTCCAAAATGAAATTAACATTCTTGGTAAACCTTTTTTTTTCTTTAAATAATTGCAAAGGAATAGTTTCTGAGTTGTTTTTTGTGCGTGGTAAAGATGGGTTTGATTACTAGGTGAAATGAATCAAAGATTAAGTATATAGCTGTAATTACTATAATTGTGTAATTTTAAGTTGTAATTTTGTAAATTTACACTGCAGAGGACTCAACTATTTTGTGTATTTCTCAAAAACACATAGTAGTGTCTCCTGTTTTCTTACAAATAGCCTCAACCTTTCACAGAAGAGCTTCTTAGAAATTGCCCCTAAATCACTGAAACAACTATCATCTGAATTTTCACGGTTTCTAATTAAAAGTCTCCATATTGTCTTGTTAATTTCCTTTCTACCTATATTTTTCCATAGGATTGCACTATTTACACTACATTGTATTATCTGTAGCACTACATATATCATGATCTTTCTAGTTAAAAACAAGATCTTCATTATTAAAGACTTACTGAGTTACAATACCTAAACCCTAGTGTTCCCCTTAATTTTTTTTTTTCTTCTTTTTTTTTTTTTTTCTGAAGTTAGTGGTTTTCTGTTAAGCTTTTGAACATTTCAGGTGACAAAGTAAAATTTCTCAGGCAGCAGATATTTCTCCAATACAGCATTAATAAATTGAAAGAAATTATCAATGGCCCTACTAAGGTGTCTAAAGGTAATAATGAGGTTTTTACAAGGTTAACACCTAAGAAATATGTATTCTTCCAAAATAAAATAATTCACATTAATAATTCTTCTATTACTTCAGTGTATGTTTGTTTGTTTATTTATTTCTTTTGCAGCAATAGCAAATATTGTACAACTCTAATCAGAATAATAGTTCTGTTTTGGTGGGGTTGAATAAGTTTGGCTTGCAGTGGATGGATATATGTAATAACTCTTTATGTGTAAATAATCAATTTTTGATCGTTTTTATATATATGCTAACAGCATATAGTATAGATTGGGATAATTTTGCAGATCATATTTCACATAAAATTTTACAGAAAGCTAAACTATAGATTGGTAGGCTTGGATACTGTGACATTGAGTTGATGAGATGTGAGAGAAAAACTTTTCTAAGTTTGCTTACATAAAGCTTAGAAGAGTTTATTGCATGTTTGCCCAAAGTTAATAGAAGTATTGAGAAAATACAAATTATGACCAGAGACATATAGCTACAGGTGAAAAGTGGAAGTTTTAAGGACAAATATTGAACTCGTCTATGGAGTCTTTCCATTCCTCTGCAAAGTAAATCCTGTTTTCTTATCTTTTCGTAACTTTTGCTTTCTAATACAAGCCAACACATTTTCTGCATCAACTCATATTAGTAACAAGGTTTTCTGGGGCTGAAGAATTGAATAGTTCAGTTCCTTCCCCAATCTGGAGCTGATAAGGTGTTTTGTGTTCAGGCAACCATGTTCAGTAAACGTTTATAATCTTCGGGGGCTTGTGGCTGTGGTTTATTTCATCTGAGAAATGTAACCTTTAAAACCTTCCAGTACTCAATTTTCAAACGGGGAGGTTTGTTTTACTATTGCATTCAGAATCTGTTACCTTCAAATGTCATCTGGAAGAAATACTAATGATATATTCAAATGTAATTTTCCCTGCAATAGACCAAATTCTACAGAACTTGTTCAACTTCATGATTAATTATTCAGGGAGCTATATAATCAATCAGCTGGTTGGTTTGGGTGGGTTTGTTTGTTTGTTTGTTTGTGGTTTGGTTGTTTTTTTTTAATGACAGCATTATAAAACATTTCCTGTTGTGACTTTTTCTGTTCCATACATCTTCCGTGTTTTCTTCTCTCTCCCTCTCTCTCCCTCTCTGTGTATACAATCTTTGGCATATCTGTCACCTGTGTAAATTTCTACTTAAATGGAAAAGTGCTTGTGTAAGTGTTACTGGTTGATGCAAAACACAAATAAAAAGTTTCTAAAATGTCTCAAAAGAAAATGAATCAACTGTGTAATTACAGAAAGCCACAAGTAAACAAGGAACCTCCCCAAACTTTTAAAATATAATAAATACTGAAATACACTGATCATGTTATAAAATTTATAAATAGTTTGTGAACAGGAAATAAGGATGCTTTTAAATTGTATCCTTTGTCCAGTAACTTATGCAAAATAATACCCATAATAATAAATTTGTTTAATACAATATCTCCTTCTAATTTGCATGTGACAGTTTTGTACCATGAAGTCCTGCAATTTCTCTTTGGGGAGAAAACAAGTGCTTATAATGCTGCTGTGCTCTTGTTCTGACTGGTCAAATTTTGTTTAAGGCTTCTTATTTTATTAGAATGTTCTTTGTTGCAGTAATGACTGACTTAGAATATTCAAGTTCTGTTTCCCTGTTTGTAATATTCCTATTGCACAAAAATGGTGGTGTTTACTTTTCATGGTTAGTCCAATGCTTTATATGATGCTCTCATTTGAGCTCATTTTGTTTCATTTACAGTTTAACAACTAGTATTGACTATTTTCTGTATTCTTTCAGTGCCATTAGTTATTTGCACAAGTTTTTTTTAACTGTCTTGAAGAAAAGGAGGGAGGTAATTTTCTTCTGCATAATAGGATTGAAAAGTTTCCCACAAGTCACATGAGGTTTGCACCTTATCTGTCAATAAATTAAAAAGAAAGAAAGAAAAACCCCATGGATATACCATATACACATATGTTTTAAAGACTGAGTTTAATGCAGCGATTAACATCAGTAAAGATTTCACAACCCATATGTATACAAAATGAAAAAATGAAAATATAAGCATAATTTCTTAATGTGGGATTTTTTTTTTCAGTTAAACTCACATGCATTTCCATGATAGTTTTCTGGTTTTGACAAAGTCATTTTATTGCATTTAAGTACATGGCTAATCACAGAATTATTAGGTATTTTTTTACCTAAATAAAATAAACTGTCCATAGCACCATAATCCTCAGTCCCAACAGCAAAACACTGATCTTATTAGCTAAGTGAAAGGAAATATTGAGTTGGTTTTTTTCTCCTTCACAGAAGTAGTGTTTCATATTTTCATCAAATTTCCAAACTAAATGGTTCATAATTTCATCAAATATACCTACTAGGTGGAAGACTTTCACTTTGGGAAGACTGCCTTTGTGTCTGAGTGTGCATGCATACATGCACTCTGGAAGCTTTTTACCTCCTATTCTAGCGTCTGATGCATTGCCTGAATTTGTAAGCTTGGAAGCAAGCGAACTACACACAGTGGGGTGCTGAGATTTCTGAAGGAAGGGAATCCATGCTGTCATATGAGCTGTATGGAAAAGCATAACAGCTTGTAAAAGCACACAACATTTCATGAATAAAAGATAAAACCAAATCAGAAAGGTGATTGTCCTCTAGACTAGAACTTTCAAGCTGTTGTGTATAAGATGTCATCATTTTTCTTAACTTTCAATATTTTGTGATGCAAATTTCCCCTCTATAGTACATTTTTGTTTATTTTTTTAATATATCATCTTTTCATTGAATCCCAATGCTCAGCCAAGAAATTGACAAAATGTAATAATGAAACATAGCAGCATATTAATGAAATGTAGCAACAGAGACAGAAGTTACTGAAATTTAAAAATATCAAGACCACAGCGCACATAGCTGTTGTTTGCCCTAGTAATTGTGACATTCAAATATAGGTTTACTTTACCTATTTTGTGATGATGGATGCCCATCAGAGACTATTTTCTTAGATATAAACCCATGTGCTACTACATATACTTAAGCCTTTAAGAATTTTAAAAATAAGAAAATACATTTTTTTCATATCATTAGAAAGGAACACTATTATTTAGGATAATGATTAATCTGCAAAATGAGATAAGGACCCTAACTTTAATGTGTGTTCTTGCACAAAATCTCACTGGGCTCATCAATCCTGACAGCTTTAGTAGGCTTTATTAAGCATTTGTTAAATTAGCCATAACTTCTTAACAGTATTGGCTAATTGCTTTGTGAATCTGGGGTAACTCCAGAGTATACTAAAGCTCCGTATCAATACAATAAACTTGTACTTCTCGGTATGATATCATGCTATTTAAACCTTGATTGATGGTTGATTTTCAGAAGCTGGAACGGACTTTACTTAATTCCTAAACAGAAAGAACTGAATAGTAAAGTGAAAATTTTATTACTTGATGCAAATATAGTTTTCAATATGCTGAAAATACTGGTAAAAATGACCAGCTGAAATTTGCAGAAGTGGCTATTTGAAAGTATTCCAACATGGAAAAAAAACCCCACAAATGCTAAAGATAACAACACCTTACAGCATTTGTAGGCTAGAGTATTGTGATCTTCTTTCAACATAAACCTGTGTGGTATGAATTCCAACTTGACATTTCGGGAAATAAAATTTGTTATTTCTTTCTGAAAAATGTGTTGCAGCTTGCCCAAGATTTTTAATTTAATGACTTCTTTGTTACTGTTTTAATTTTTCAAATATTTTCCAAAGACTATATATTTTCACTATAATGTCTCTGTACATTTCATATAAACCTGATTTTATAAATTAGTAAATTCAGATACTCAGATCTGATTTGTTGAAGATTTCATGTTTATATAACATCCTAAGACTTTGCATTTGCACCCATGTTCTTAAACAATATTTTTGAAGAATTTTGTGTTATGATGAGTTTTACAATGTGAAGGTAGATAAGTGAAAAAGAGAGTTGCCGTAAGATTTTAATTAAATAAAAATCATGTTGGGCCCTGTGACTTGAAAACCTCTGTAGCTTTTCCCATTATCCTCTGCAGTAGCAGGAAGCAGGAGGAAGTGAAAAGTTGCTAAAACGCAGAAGCTATTTCTTCAATATCACATTGCAGAGTTGCTCATTAAAGAAAATAATGTCAAAATGTTATAAATACAGAGTGTATCTGTGAAAAAAAAACCACATTAAACTCAAATGAGTAGACAGTTTGGTTTCTCAAAAGAAAGCAAAGCAAAGCAGTAAAAAAGTAAAAAGTTTAAATGGTGAGAAATCAAATGATGTAGGGCAAAATATTTCACTATCCGAGCTTCTCTGAGGTCACAGTCTTTCCAATAGATCTTCAGTCTGAGATTGTAGATAATAGACTTTCAATAATTTGTGAGACTAGGAGGATTAGGGGATTAGTGCACAAGTCTTTGGACTCTGAAGAACTAGGTTAAGAGATCTGCTTTGGGTCAGAAGACAAATGAGTTTGATAATCTCTGCTTAGTCCCTGGGAAACGTTTGTACAAATCACAAAACCACCTTTAAGCATTTCCTACTATTGAAATTCTTTACTTACAAAGGTCAAAGCTGGTGTTACATACAAAGAAAATCATACTGCGAGGCCATGTCTTTCTGATTGAAACTGAGCTACGAAGCCAAGGCATACTGACACACTTGAGCTGTACTCAGACGGATTATAACAACTCGTACAAATCAAACATCTCTGGTTAAATATTCACATTCTTTTTTCTTTTTGTTATTTGAAACATTCATTTCACATTTGTTATTTTTCAGTTCGTATAGTGAGGCAACCAGTGGAGTTCACTCAGTCTGAAATTCCATTTAAAAAATCAGCATTACTGTTTTCCAGTGTAGACTAAAGCAAACCCAAGCAAAACACTTGTAGCTATCTGTGCTGGTTGCAGGTGCCCAGGTACTGGCAGGGGGCTGCAGGGTGGCTGCTGTGAGGAGAGGCCGGGGCTGCCCTGGGCCGGACACAGCCGGTTCCGGCTGCCTCCAACCCACCCACTGCAGGGCACGGCTCAGCTCCAGGCACCAGGGCAGAGATTCCCCTGCAGCCCACGGAGGATCCGATGCCAGAGCAGGTGGGTATTTCCTGAAGGAACTTTGGCCCATGGAGAGCCCACACAGGAGCAGGGCTACAGGACTACAGGCTGTGAAGAGGACCCGTATAGGAACACAGGAAAGAGTGAGGAGGAGGGAGCAGTAGAGAGAGGCTGTTACGGACTGACCACAACCTCCCCGTTCTCCATCCCTTGGCTGCTCAGAGAGGAGTTAGAGGAGTTTGGAGTGAAGGAGCAAAGTTGAAGCTGAGAAGAAAAGGGGGTAATGGAAAGGTGTTTTTAGTTTTGTCTTCATTTCTTACCATCTGAATCTATTTTAATTGGAAATAATTTAAATTAATGTTCCCCAAGTCAAGTTTGTTTTGCCCATGATTATCAGCAATCTCCCTGTCTTTATCTCATCGCATAAGTTTTTGCATCTTATTTTCTCCCTGTCCTGTTGCAGAGACAGAGTGAGGGAACAGTTGGGCAGGGGTCTGGCAGCCAGCCAAGGTCAGTCCATCACAATCTATTTCTGAATTTTGTCAGTCCAGCTAAAAACATTTTAAGACCACAGCTATGAAAATAAGGAGTTGTCCACAGACCTCTGCAAACTTATTCAAATGTTCTTTTATGATAGAATCCTGTATCGCAGACAAAGGAGATCAATCAAATTAAACCAAAACCTGCCTAGATTTGGAAGTCTTCCAGACCTGCATGTGGAATCTATTTCAAAGTAATTATATTTTCAGGATGAAATACTACTTTAAATAATTATTAATGACCTGTTATGTCAATAAATTTGACAACCATAGACAAGCCCTTACAGGCCCACCTTTTCAAAAGACAGTATTGCTCAAATTATTTCTTTAATCAGTAATAAAAAAGTGAATATATTCAATGAATCTGATGTACAATAAGACAGGACCAGTTACACCAAAATAGCTTTAATGTCAAAACTGCTGTTGTCATTTGGGCTTTAACTCTAGTAACGTATTTAGCAGCTGTATGAAAAACAACAAATGCATCAGTACATAATCCCAAACCTTTTTGAAGGCATTGTCTTGCTATTGATTTCACTGGGCACTGAAAAACAAGTAATTCTTTGACTGTTATGTCTGATTATAGCAGAGGGTGTCGTGCAATAGCACCAGAAACAGTTAAAATCTATTTTATATTAACAGTGAAGTATCAGGTATCTTATCATCGATAAAACTGTCTAAGAAACAGTCCATTTTTCTTCAGGCGTAATTTTTTTCTAGCTGAGTTTATATCTGCAGTTCAGTAAGAACCAAAATACAAATGCAATTAGGCAAGACAAATTAAACAAACATTTTTATGAACAAAAATATTCTTTGGCTCTGAACTCACTGTTACATTACTGTAGGCTAGGTCATGACCTCAGTTTTGAGTCCAAGTAAGTGTTAGAACTACTATAGAAATGGAACTTTATATAGAAAAAACCAAACCTTACTTACTTAAAAAAAAACAAACCCAATGCTTACTAAGTCAAAAAGATTTCTGTGTAACATGGTTATGAGGCCAAATGTGATTGGATATAAAAAGACACCCTGGATCAGACAAATAAATTGTCCAATCTGCTGTAAAGTCTTTCATTGCACACTTGAGATGTTCAGTGAAGGAGCCAAAGCTTCAGAACAGAATTCTACATAAAGTAGAAATCAGTCCCACTCTCAATTTTATCACATTAAAATAAAGAAAATTACATGTATATATAACTACAATGAATACAGTACCTTAGTTGTCTTGAAAAAGACTCCGAAAGATTAAAGTGAACTAGGGTTCTTGTGAAAAATCAACATTATAATTATAGATTAGACTACTTCAGACAGCAGATTTATTCATGTTTTCAAGTAAGAACATAATTAAGAATTATCAAGTTCAGGATAATTTGACTTATGTGGAACAATACTAAAACAGTTAAGTAATGTCTATTTTCCAAAAAGATTTTTCCCTTTAAAAGTTCAGACTCAATAAAATCACCTACATTCTGAAAACACATTTTAAATTATTTTAGAAGAAAACACGTCTGCACTTTTGTACAGTACCTTTTTATGCCCAACTTTTTTCTGCATAATCTTGCCAGTACACTGTTAGGTTCATTAGGCTCTTCTCAGTTTTCTGTTTTCACCTAAAAATAACTTTGAAAATATTTTGTTTATCAAATCTCCATGGGAAATCAACCATTTTTTAAAATCAATTAGGTACAAATATTAGTTTAGTTATTTTTAAGCAATATTAAAAATAGCAAATATTACTGGTATAATAATATGCAACAAAATGATATTACTGTAGGGAATACTTTCAAAGAAACAAGAAAATCATAACAATTGACTTTTCAGCATCACAGTGGGATGTACCGAAATTGAACTGCGCTGGTAGCAAAGCTGGAAAACAAAAGATACAGTAGCAATACATCAAAGAAATTGTGATATCTTTTATAGGAACATAAAATTTAAAGTGGCTTTTGAGGTCATATAGACTGGTGTCTGGCTGTGGCAAATCTATTGGACAGGAACACTACCCTTCTAAGATGTTGTTCCTAGATCATTCTTATCCTAACAAAAGTTCTTATGCTAATAAATTCTAATTTTCAAACTGAATTAATCCGTGCTTATGTTATAAACATTTCCTTTGTGACATCATTTGTCCATCAGCTTAAATAACTTTTCCTTCAGTTTTTATCTCTGGAATGATTAAGGAAGTCATCATTTTCCTCTGATTCTTTTTCTTTCCTGGGGTGAACAATCCAGGGTTTTTAGACTGCTCTCTTAATGAACAGTCTTCAGATCTGTTTAGTAGTTTACCTGTTTATTTGCTATACTTTGATATTATTCATTATTTTTGTTTTTAGATTTCTACAACATTTCAATGTTATCACAGCTTTCTGAAATGACTAGGTACTTCTACTTTTCCTGGGTTTAGTAGTATTTTAAGATCATTTGCATTTTTCACGGCTATGATGTAGCCATGGCACTAGTAACTAATAACATACCAAGAATGTTTTTTCTTTTTTTTATCTCTCTGTGTGTCACTCAAGATGTGAATACTAAGTTCATTTGACCCAAAATGCATGAAGCCACATGTGATACTATACAGTCTTATTTCCTTGTCTCAGTATAATATACTTTTCTGAGGGTAATATTAATTGCTTTTTTTCTGCCATTCTCAAAATTCATTACACAACTGTGAATTAAGTACAGAACAAGTCGATGGAAATACTAAGTAGAAGAGCTAATCCACAGAGCAAGAGCAAGAGAAAGGCCAAGGAGAA